>ARYC01018549.1:0-54740 GCA_000711775.1 Oxytricha trifallax
AGAAAACATATGATTATCTCATAATAAATCAACAAACTTTCAAATCATTTTAAAAAGTTCATAAGAAATCATTACTACTTGTGGTTTTCTGTTTTATAAATAAATTAATAATTCAAATATAATTCTCAACTATTGTAAATGAGTAAAAGTATTTCTCAATTCTAAAAGCAAGATCAATCCTAAAACAGCCGAATAAAGAATATGAATGTTTACTTATGCCTATAATGTGAGACTGTGCCATTATGACAGAACCTCGTATTAATAACTTGTACTTAACTTCTTACGCAATTAATTTTGTCATTAAATATAACTGGTCGACTATAGGATTTTATTATAGGGCTTCTGAATCTAAAGAGATCAAGATTACAGGAAAAAACAAAGGAAAAAGTAAGCATTCGAAAGGATTCACAGATAAACCAAATTTTTTACGAAAAAAATATCTAAAGAAAATAACAAGAAAGAATTTTAAACTGATTGAATAAACTTACAGATCATAAGAAAGCAAGGGTTAATTCAATTAACTTACTGAAATTGAATTGAATTAAGTACTGTATAAGTTCAATAGTAACAGTTTTTGCGAAGATTTTGACTATTTTAATACTACATACCCCAAATAAACTTAATAGTGATTATCAATACTTTAACACATAAATAGTAAAAAATCCAAGATTTGGCATCTTGATAAAATTAAAAAATAATCAAAGAAATGAAAAAAATTGAAAAAAGTTATACTTGATAATGTAAACCCAGGAAATTTTAAAAGCAAGTAGAATAAATAACTGTAAAAAATCACAAATACTGAGTTAAACTAAATTGAATTTTACCAAAGAAAATATTGAGAGACAAACAACTTAAAGTATATCAATGCAAATCAAACTCTTGAGATATTTAGAGTAATCATAAATATATAATATTTATCAATAAATGTTACTCCTAATAAATCATATAGTCTTTGAAACAATAGTTTTTCTTAGTGAGTAGTTATAATAAGTGAAAGAAATTATAAAAGGTTTAATTAACTTTACAATCCACAAATGCAATAATAAGTTTGACAAATAAAAATAAAAGATAAGAATATGATGAAATACTAAAACAATATTAAAACCTAATTTATAAATCAAGAATTAATATCGAACATCTTATAAGCTTAAAATACAGCATTCCTTCAATTCCAATCATCATAGATTTATAAAAAAAGTAGGCAACAGAAATAACATTGGAGATGTCCATAAGATACATACAGGATAAAAGTTTAAGTTTAAACAATGGATATTACATGGGACATAAAATTTACTTAAGAAATGATCAAGGAATTTATCACCTATTACACCCTCTTTACTGAATTTTCATACAATCTAAAAATAAAAGATTTGCAGGATAAAGGTTACTTACTAATATGGACAGAAGCCCAAAGATTTGTATATGCTATAGCTTTTATTCTTGTTAAAGGATATGGGTAAATTAAATATTTTATCACCATTTTTGTATTAGGATTATCGATAAAATTTGTTTGATCAAAAAGAGCAGAACAACGATTATTTAAAAGCAACCTGAATTTCACTTAAGATACAGCAAAGAGATATTTGTCTCATTGGATTGAAGGGAAATTATTTATCAAACATGAAAGCTCTCACTGCTGAAAATACTTTTTATGCAATTCGAGGACATAACTTTGAGAAACCAGAAACATTTAATTATAATGATAATAGGTGAATGGTATATTGATCTTTAGGACGCAAAAGACAATTTGAGGGAAAGCTGGTTCTTTGTGCTAGATGAGCGATGAAGTAATTATAATTCTTTTTAATTTACAATTAAAATATGATTTATTTCAAAAAACTTTACTTTAAAAAAAAATATATATGAAATATCATACCAGAGACAAATAGACACTTTACTATTACTATTTTCAATTTAATAGGCAAGCAACTTTTATTTGCAAACCTGTACCTTGCAAAAATCAGTTAAATGATATAGTGTTTTATCTATTTATTATCCAGGAGCAGAAGAGATGCAATGAAATTTTAAAAATAAACAGAGCTAGTTTAAAAATTTAAAAAGAAGCAGAATCAAAGTATAAAAATAATTCAATAATACTCGACAATAACCCAATGCTAGTTTTGCTTTCGTTTATATTTTATTAAATTTATATCTAGTTTTATAATCTTTATAGGCAAAAGCTACATTTATGTTTCCAATTAAATTATATTATTTCTCTCCTTTTAAGATACAAAAATTATTTAACTTACCTCCACACCCAAAGTTTTATTACTCATTTAAGGACATATTTGTAATCACAGAGCTATTAATTTAAGCTTCATAAATTATGCAAGCCATAATGTTCATCTAATTGAATCCTTACACCATTATTTATTATTGATATTCAAATTAATTTAATTTTCTTCAAAGTATTCACTGTTTAATAGACATTCTTAGCACTAAATTGATTATTTTAAACGAGAAGAAAAAATTCTCCCTATATTAATCATCTGTGTAACTGTTTAAAATATAATATTGCTTACTTTTTAGATATTTTTCCTACAATACATTACACAAAATCCAGAATTATTAATTGAAAAATATCATTAAAATATCAGTATATATAATTCATCAACATTTTACTCCAAGAATTATTCATTAACGATACTAGATCAAATTGGTTGCTGATGTTTTAGTTCTGGACATCTTAAAATATTAAATCATTGCTAATTATTTTTCTTTTTATACTATAATCTGGGTCTACCCCAATTCTTTTGAATATTAGTTAAAACAACTAAGAAATAGGACTTAGAATATTTTAAATTTATTATTTAATCATACAATTATTCATCATTTGTGAAAATTTTATAGTGTCAACTAGAGCAACCAAAATTATCCACTATATAATTAATGGTATTCAATTAGATTTCTGTTATAAGATACAATGGCAACACAATAATGATATTCTCAAATTAGAGTACTGTAAGGAGTCCAATTATTATATAAATAGATGACTCCAACCATCCCAGGCCTGTATTTAATATAAAAAAATCACCTTCAACCTTCGCTTTGCTCTCTATATATTAATTATATAATGTTTTGGCATAATTTCGTAGTAAATTATTTATGATAAGACAATTCTTACTATTAAAACATTGTAAGATTATTGCTTCACTATAATATGCTCTGTTATTATTGATAAAATACAAAAGATTAGGAAATTGTATAAATAAAAATTAGAAAAAACAGGTATATAAATTGAAAGTTTAAATATAAATATTAGTAATAACACAAAATAAAAAATGAGAGAACTTTTACAATTTTTGCTCTTAATATACAAATTGGCCAGAATTATTATTGTGCTATAATTATATATATTTATTATTTCCAAAACAATTCTTGTTCAGCGGAGCTAGTATAAACACTTTTATATGATACATTTTTCTAATGTTATGTTTTAGTGCGTTATAAGTATTTACTGTATCTCTGCTGTCTAAGAATATAAATTCTATGAACACTTCTATCAGTTCTCAATTTTCTCAAATTTCATTATCATCATTATCCTCAGTTATTAAATATTAGGTGTAACTCATTTGCTGAAAGCAAAATGTAAATGTAAGTATATGATATAAGGATAAAACAAAGAAGATAATTGTATTACATTGTCTTAAAATGCTATTCTTAGTTGAAACCCCTCAAATCCATTTTAATTAATAAAAATCTAATTAGTTTCCGTTTTATTTTAAAATAGTGACTTTTTAATTTCAAAAAAATCACATACAATAGTAAATAATAGTCTCGATGAGAAGTTGAATTATTTATTAGAATAGCTACATATTAATCTTTAGATTAATAATTTGTGAAATTATTTTATTATATTACAAAGAAGAGTATTATTTATTACTAATATATGTTGAGCGACGAGGAACACAAAACTACGACTTTGTCATCTTGAATGCAAATGATGGAAGCAAAAAAATGGAAAAATTCTAAAAACACATATTGAGCTACTATTGTAGGAATACATTCGATTTGGGAAAATGAATTAAAATTAAAATTAATTAATTATTAATTACCTTCAGTTATGTTTTTGGAAAATGCCTGAAAACCATGACAATATTATACTATCTGGATAGCGCATTAAAAATGAGACGGTGGTTGTTTTTGCTATAATGAATTTATCTCAATGCTCAAGCGAGAAAAACCCATTACACTATTTTTGGGAGTTAGCTCAAAATCAAAATATATCGCTTTCTGGGATGATTCTTGAATATTGGCAATAGTAAAGTCCAGCTAAAATTGCGGGATCTACCGTAGAATCCATTTATTTTTAAATTTTAAGTCACTTTGGATTTCATAACTGCCATGATTTTAATATTTAATTAATTTAATTTAAATTCATTTTCCCAAATCGAATGTATTCCTACAATACTCATTCAGTCGTTGGAAGAATAAAAGTTGCATGTACAACTTCTGGAGCAATGTAATCAGGAGTACCAAAAAAAGTAGGGTAGATAAATACTTCTAAAAATCCTAATGCCATCTTTAATAATTTATGGCCCCTATTTAATTACACATATATTAGTAATAAATAATACTGATTATATAATAGAGATCTCTAATTAAATTTTGATCTCTAATTTTAATTTACCTTTCAAGTTATTAACTATTACAAAGAAGATTATTAAACGGGAAATCCAACTATAAAAGATATAAAATTCTGTGGTATTGTTATTTTCCATTATTTGAGCATTTTAATAATGTTTAGGTTATTATAATTGTTATTTATAACAATTAAACATTTTTTTGTTATATTAAAAGAATTGATTATGATTTATTCTCAGTAATTTGTTTCTTGAAAAGAAAATGTCATAAATTTGCTATTTTATTATTTTACAGAATAGTACTATTTTAGATAATTGAATTCATTTAATCAAACTTATACATACAAAATGTTTGCCTAAAATGAGTTAAAATTTTAAATTTTAAAAAAAATTTAATTAATGTTTAAATTCGAAGTATCAAAGACTTAAGTTGTCTTATTCGCAAATGTTGAAAAATTTATTAATATTTTTTAGATTTAATTAATATAAATTATTTTTAATTAATGGAGTATTACTACTAATAATTAATGTTTAAAAAGGTGCTATTGTATAATGAATGATTCATGTATTTTGGATATTATATTTTATAATTTTTTTACATTAATAATCATTGTTGGCATATGAAATGAAGAAATTAGAGTATTTAATATTCAACAAGTGAAATTATTAATCTGGATTAACTAAGAGTTATTTTATATTATATGTAATCTTTGTTGATATTGCTTGAGTTTGATCTTAAGACAGTTCTTAACTGAAATAATAACTTAATTAATCATTGTTCGAGTAAGAATAAATTTGAGATTATAATGGAAGTGCTTCCCTTATATTATTGTAATTTGTTAGTAGTTTAATTTATAATATAAGATGTTCATCATAAAAATCAGTAGCCATGCCTCCAGAGTAACCTAAATTATAAATTATTTTTGAATAGTCTAAAATGAGCTTTCATAATTAACAAAAAAATAAACCATTATCTTTGCATAACTTTAAATGTATTTTAATGCTCACTTTAAAATTATCTTTTAAATCTTTTCTTAATAATTATGATCAAGTCCTATAAAGTACTAACCACAAATAACTAGTCTAGAATTTGAATTTATTCTGTTTAATAATAGGAACAATCATTGGAATAATTTATGTCACATTCCAAATATTTTATTCAACCTATAGAGGTAAATTTTTTATTCCTTTAGTTCCAGTTTGGATGAGTATTTTGCCCTAGAAATTTTCTCTGAAATATTTATTCATTATAATCATATAACTTTTGTTAATTTTAAGTTGGTTTCATTATATCTTCTCTGATTTTAATCTATTGTCCATGAAAGTGCTAAAATATTTACTTAAGAGTTTTCTGTGCTTTAAAGTAAGCGATTTCAATGATGGCCTGTTTTCTTGAGTAGATGTTATCCACAATTATCATATATATAATATACATCACAAGCAGCTAATTTAAATTTCTTATATTGTAGACATACATTTGAAAATGGGAAATTAAATTTAGATTTATTTATTATAAATCAAAATAGTGGCAGTTAAAGTTGACCAAATTAAACAATCTTGGGCTCATTCGATAGAGAATTCAAAATTAGCTGGACTTTATTATTGGCGGTACTATTTTATCGCATCAATGGAGCCAGATAAACTCACTTTAATTAACTCATGTAAATTCATTTAATTATACTCCCACAGTAATGTCGAGTTATCTCGCTCCCTGGATGCGATAAAATAGTAATGCCAATAAAAAAGTCCAGCTAATTTTGAATTCTCTATCGAATAAGCCTAAGATCGTCCAATTTGGTCAACTTTAAATGCCACTATTTTTATTTATAATAAATAAATTTAAATTTAATTTCCCATTTTCAAATGTATTTCTACAATACCTTTGTATATCAATCCATCCAAATAGATCGTTTTGGGGTTTTTCATAATGATGTTCCTAAAAATTGAATGTAATTCCAATTTAACTATTCACTAAGCTAATCAAACCTAATAACATAAGAACAACTGAGATCCTTCACTACAGAAAAATTATAAAAATAAAATATTTTTATTTAGAATATTTGACTCTTCAAATTGCTAATATAACTTTATATAAATTCATACTTTCTTAACTAATTAACTAGTAAGTAGATATCTACCTTCATTCATATATATTTATTTATAGTTGTTACATATTACAAATTTCATAGTAGTCTTGTTAAGACACTAAACAATTAATAAATAATAATCTTACTTTAATTTGAGAGAATATAATTTATATTATAGTAGAAATTGTTAAAAACTAATTTCCACTTGTGGGATTTACAAACACCATTTATTATTTTAACATACTCCTATTTATTGCAACCATAGTTTAAATTAAATTAACATTTAGGGAATTAATAATAATTAATGAGAAAATTCAATAAATAATAATAAAATTGTATACTTCTTCTAACTTACGAGTTTTGTTAATCTTTTTACGCTAGCAACTCTGATTTTTATTTAAAACAGTAATTTTACAATTCTTGTTGATTTATAAATTTATTATTTTGATATATCTTTATTTGTATAGAATTTGTTACACTCCCTTAATTTAGTTCTGAACGTATTTTAGCATTATGAAAGATTTCTCAGAGTCATTTTTGTTAATGTTAAATTCAAAGTTACACTAGTATTAACCACTATAAATGAAATTAAAGATTAAGTAATTCAATCAAGGATCTTATATTTAAGCATATGATGTGATATAGATATTTGCTAAAAGGCATTATCTTTTTCTTTGTTTACAAAATGCAGAAGAAAAGAATTTAACTAGTTGTTTATTTGCGTATACTACTGAAGAAAAAAAGAAATCTGAAAGTTGAAATCTGCACTGTAATATTAAAATATTTAAATGTGAGGAAGAGAAACTATTAGCAATTTTACTCCTATGTTAAAGTATAATTTCTCCAAAAAAAGTATTATTTCAAAATAGTTTAGTCACTTTATTTTTGCATTTTTTATATTAGATATCTTACATTTGAAAGTATTTTATAAATATTATGTAGACACTAATGCATCATTTAAACAAGCATTATAAAAAAAAAATAAATAAATTATTGAATATAATGATTATCTTCCAAGATATATAATTTGTTCAAGTTTTCAATATTGTTGAAATACATTTGAAATGGAAAAATTGGAGAAAGGCAATATAAATTCAAATATATTACTAAATAACTGCCTCTAATTAGGAGTGCTCTTAATCGTAATTTGATTATTAGTAATTATCACAAAAATAAATATATTAATAATAATTTGCAGTGTGCAACTGTGCAAAAATAAAATTACCCAACAAGGGTCCGTTGTGTGCAAATCTATCTAATAATTGATTAATTTAATGACATATATTATTTGAAAATGGTCTCAATACCTAGACGGCACATACCGTAGACAATAAGTGAAAGTGCGCATCTTTTTCTCATGACACCTCTTGTTTGGATGAATACCCTGCAGACTCCACTAACGGCAGTGAAAGTATCGGAGTCGGTAAGTTTATTTGCAGATCATGATAACTTATTTTTAGATAATGTGGACCCAACAATCATTAATGCAGGGGCTGACCAAACTTACTCGGTTCGTATAGATGCTTCATACACATGGACACTTACTGCACCTGATTATGATGGTGAAGTTACGGCTACAGTTACACTTTCATTCAAATCAGTCATCAAGAAAACTCCAGTCGAAGATCAATCAGACTCTCATACACCCATTGATGTAAACAACGTAAACGAGAATTGGTTACACATCACTGGTCCAGCTGCGTCAACAGACGATTCACCATTGAATTTAAGAATTACAAAGATAACGGTAAAGAAATCAAGCTCGACCTTACTATTGTTTCCGATGAAGAGCTTGAAGCTACCGACTCATTAGTAGGTGCCGATACATACACAATAGCTATATTGGTGCTAGAGCAGAGAAGACCATTTTCAAATAATATATATCATTAAATTTATCAATTGTTAAATAGATTTGCACACAATGGACCCTTGTTTGGTAATTTTATTTTTGCACAGTTGCACACTGCAAATTATTATTAATATATTTAATTTAGTCATAGTTACAAATAATCCTAATTAAAGGCAGTTATTTAGTAATATATTTGAATTTATATATTGCATTTCTCCAATTTTCTATTTCAAAGGTATTTAACAATATTACTTTGTTTAACTTAAATTGTCGAATTGAATATTTCTAGATTTAATTATGGGAAGACTTTTTTGGATACCCCTTCAAAACTTGAACTTTTTAAATTCCAGTTTTATACTATAATTCCAGTTTTAAATCTGGAATTTATATTATTAAATTAGAAAGTTAATAGCTAGGTGGTACTAACCACTTGGGTCTTTCTGATAGAGCTTTCTACTACACTAAAGCCTATCGAGGGCAGGTAGGGAGTTGCTGGGCGCAACGCATGAGGGACCGGCGGGGTTCAATCTGTCAGCGTACATTCTTCGAGTGAGCTGGATCCTAAGATTTCCCTGCATTAGATGAGTTACCTGGCTTGAGTTCAGTTTCCTAGGTAATAGGGAGCAGGATGAAGGTACGCTCTGCCTTCGAAAGTGAGAAGACGAAAACCATTGAAGCCAACGATAAGGATTTTTCTCCCACACCGGGTTAGGGTGCTGAAGCTACCACAGCGAAAGGATAGGGAATACGTTTCACAGCAGCGGTGGGACCGGTAAGCGTTTTTCTCCATCTTCTGTTATTTAGTTGAATCTCACAAGCTCTGCCCCCAGGTACAAATTGAGGTGGCATCTTGATTTTGGGAGAAGACTAGGTAATAGCGAGAATGGTTTTTTCGGAGTTTTCTACTTCTTGATTGCCACGTCACGTAATTTACCACGTCAACTCACTCAGATACGTCTACGTCACGACTAAGATTGATGGTTTGATTTTAGTATTAAACAGTGATATGTTAAGATTTATTGATTTTAAATCATTAATCATCATCATCAAATCTGGAAATTTGAAAGTTTCAGATTTAAATCTGGAACCATAATGATATCCAAAAATTCCAGGTCTAAAACTGGAACATCATTAATATTCATACATTATCATTAGTATACATTCATTAATATTGCAAAAAGTACGAAAAAAAGTATTTATAAAGTAAAATTGTCGGTGTAATAAAATTTTGTATTATTTATAAATTGTAATAAAATATAAAGTAAAAACTGATTTATTTTATATTGAATTTGGTCATTCTGGCATATCTTTATTAAAAATTAGATAAGTTTTGTGCCTTAAAAACTATTTTTATTGAATTAAAGACAAAATTTGAGTTCCGACATCGAGAAATTATGTTATTTAGGTACAATTACATGACCTTTTTAGATAAAAATGAGTCTTTTTTATTAACTATTAATTTTAATGAATTGAATTCATGGTTTTTCAAATATATTGCTTAATTTCAATATAATTTTATCTAATTTATCATAATTAATTCATATTTGTAATTTTAATGTAAATGAACTCTTAATTTTCATAATCCATTTAGAGATTTGTACAAATAATCCATTTAACAATTATTGTAAAAAAAAATATTTACTTTCTTAAATGTTAATTTTTTTATTTTATATAAAAATATTTATAATCCAGGAAATTCCCCTTCTTCAAATATGTTATTTATGTTAATGAATATAATTATAATACACTAAGAAATTTTATACAAAGCTTATGTTGACCACAGATATAATCAGATTGTCTCATACTTTGAATGTTAATTAAGTTTCGAAACAAATTATCTTTATCATATTTCAATTTATCTATATTGAATTTTTTACAGAAAAATAAAATGGTTATTTATTTTGTGAATTAAAATATTATCATTACAATTAAAAATATATGATTTTTTACAAAAAGTTATGATATAAATTTCACAAACAGATAAATTGTATTGATGTTTTCAAAATATTGTTAATTGATATTTATAACTTTTTATAAATCTTTTGACATCGTAATCATTTTTAGTTTGCCTTAAGATCAAAGTAATGTTCCTTAAAATCAAATCAATATTCCCGATTAATTACAAAGTTGTAAAATACTAAAATAAAATATATCTATTATGATTTTATAAGTTCCAGTTATTAATATTAATTTTATTATTAAAAATCTTTACAAAAAATAATGCTGGGGATTAAACCAAACAATTTCTTAGTAATATTTATGCTCTTTCTTCCCTTTATATGCACAAAGCACCACACAGTATCCTGTACAGGGCCCTATTTTTATGAGACTATCAGGATTTATTACCTGCATTAATTGTTAGCTTTTTAAGAGTCGAAGTTCCAGTTATATACCGGGAATTAATGATTTTATATATAATTCTGAAGTTCCAGAACTGTGCTGGAATTCCAGGATAAAACTGGAACTCAAAAGCCAAAACTGGAATTTCAAAAAGTTCCAGTTTTGGAGGGGGTACCCCTTTTTAAACTACCATATGTCTGAAATAAAATTGGATGCAGGCAATTCGCAAAGATTATGTGATTCTACATTATTTTTACAGAATAAAAAGCTAAAAATATAAATTCAATTCTTTTGATTTTCTAAGAAACTATAAATAACAGGGAAATGCTATAATTCCATCAGAACATTAGTCTATGAATTATAAACTAAAAGATGAGACGCCGATTCCAATTTAGTTATTTTATTTTTATTTACAAGTATCATATAACACTTATTTAAAAAAGTCTTCCAAACAATAACTTTAACCTTAATATATAGAATTCTTAACATTCAAATCAGATTCTCTTACTAACTAGTAAAATATTTTCCATGACAATAATTATTTATGATTTACAAGGAAATATATAAACTATTTAATATAATAATGACTTCAAACACACTCACACACACACTCATAGACTGCTCCTCCTAATCTTGTATAAGTCCTCTCCTCGATAAATAAAGCAATCAAAAACTTTAAAATATTCAGGTAAAAACATTTAAATAATAAAGTTTAAAATAAAGTACTTACTTTGGTTTTACAAAGAAAATTACATAGTAATCCAAAACTTTAAGCCGTGCTAGTTCCTATAAAATTAAATATTCAGTTTTTTCAAAAATTCAATCTGTTTTTTCAACTTTATAGACCATTATAAATCATCGCTGATGGTAGTTTTTTACCTAACACAAAAAACGATACGGATTAAAAAGAGCAAATTGAATCTCCACAAATATAAATTATGTTTCATCGTCTATAATTTAAATCACCATATACATACCATTCAGTTCTTTAATACATTAAATGAGAGGGGGTACATAGTATAAGATATTTGAAAAATAAAGTGTAATTGATTAATAATAATAAAAACAGTAATTGAAGAAATGAAAATTTTTTATCTAGGAAAAAAAAGATTCAACACTATCACTGATTTCATTTTAGTAAATCTTCTTGTCTTTAATGTCACCTCTCAAGGTCACTATGGGAAGTATACTTCTTCAACCACTTCCACCATATTTAAGTTCAACCCTTTTAATATAATAATTTAGATAAAATTTTGAAACGTACCTTTCTATCGAAAAAATACATAATTCACAATAATTGTATTTTTTTTCTGTATATTATTATCAATTATTGATATTATAAAATTAATTAAAAATAAATATAAATATTGCAATTATCATGCTTAATAAAAAGTTTGAATAATTTGTATTCAGAATTTATTAACTTATTCTATAAGTATAATAAAATGTAATTAATAGCAATCTCAAAAGTTAATCATCAGAATATATTCATTAGTATAAATTATTTCCAATATGGAATTCATACCAAAAATATACTAAGCAAAATAATCATTCGTAAATGCTAAGTATCACTTATTTTATTCATTCCTATTTCTCAAGTTAAAAAGTACTTCAATTAATGTATATTTGCTTACAATCCAATTGAATACTTATGATTTATTTCAAAAAAGCTTTTTAATAATTTATTGACTCTCAAATATTATTAGGATGATAAAAGGGAAATTTATTAACAGTGTAGATATTTTTTATATTTAGAAAGTTATCTGAAACCAAAGCAACTGCTTACAAGCTAATAGAATCATAAGAAAAAAATCATATTATGAAAATTAAAACAATGACTCATAGGTTTTCAAGGGTTATTTACAACAATATAATAGCTGTGACAACATGAGATTACCATTTCGTTATGGATACGCATGGACAGCAGATATGCATTTGTGAAAGAGCATTCAGGGAATGTGAAAAGTGCAAACCTCAAATACTTTTTAAAGTATTTCCTATTTTCAGCATCTGAACTAAGGTAATTTGGGAGTCAATTTACTTGATTGCAGCACATCTAAGAAGGTAAATAGAAAATGCGTCTGGAAATTAACTCGTTTCTTTGAACAACCTCTCATTTTATACTTTGCTCCCATCTATCAAATGTTGATGTCTATTTTTTTACACTAACGCATGAGGTTATTCAACTGCCTATAAAACAAGAGAATTACCATTATTTATATTTAAAAGCGACATAATAATGATTGGTATGATTAATGAAACTTATTATAAATAGGAAAAATTATAATTGAATAAAAATTAATATGAATAATTATTTAAAATAATTAATTATAATACTAATCAAGGAGAATTAACAAATAAATTTTTATAAAAACATCTGAAACATCAATTTTATAAATCAATTTAGGGCTTTGTCTCTCTCTTCATCAAAAGAAACTATTACATCTAAATAATAGCAGGTAAATTACATTAATTAGCTTCTATAAAAGTAGCAAAGTAATTATATAAAATAGGTATAAATATTAATGAAATAAAAAGAAGGGAGAAACTTAGCGGCAAAAAAATGTAAGAAAAGGCAAAAGGTATCGGAGATAGAAGCAAGCTACCCGTATATACGAAAAGTGAAGAAAGCACGAAACAATAGTAGTTGAGAATAATCTAAGATTATTTTTAATATTCGGAACGAACTATAGAAAAACCTAAATGCTCAAGTTATCACTAATAATAACTACAAATACTTCAGCAAATTTTCTATTCCCATATAAAACAATCGACAGCTTTATTTCTTCCAGCCACAGAGAGAAGCTAAAGGAAGGGTCAGAAGAAACGGAAGATTTGCGGAGAATCAGCGCAATAAAAAGAGGATAGAAATTATAAACAAAAAAAGATTGATAGCAGCGCAATTTACAGAACTAAAAATATGTTTACAAACGTAAGAGGATGGAACTCCAAATTGAAGTAAGACCAAATGATGAGGGAGATAGAAGAATAAAAGCAAGACTTCATAGGCCTCATAGAAACAAGATTACAAAAAATATTTGTTAATAATAACCAAAATATAACGCAAACAAAACTAGCAAGAAATGGAGTAATCTTAACCCTCAATAGTGGGAAGTTCTAAATGAAGACAGAAAATCATTAAAGTAATACTTGACATGAAATATTCTGAATGTGGGAAGTTACTTTCTACATATAATCATCTTGTACATACCTCCATAATAAAATGAAGAAGTAAAAGAACTTCAAAACAGGGTAATATACATGATCAGATCAATAAAACAAAAACGTGACAAACAAAGACTTATAGTGATGGGAGATTTTAACTTCTACATTAAAGAACTAAAAGAATCAATACCAAAAGTAAGGGAGACTCACACAACAGGCAATTAACCAGATTAAATTTTCTCAAACGTAGTAACAATTCAATGGGAACTAAATCAACTTAGATTTACAGAACACAAATTGCTACAAGTGAAATAAAAGATAAAATCTCATGAAAAAGATTTGAAGATGACAGATAGAGAGAAGACGATAAGGATGTCAGACGTTTGAAAGCAATTATGGAAAACTTTCATAGAGGAAGGTAAAGAGTTAAAAGCAGAAGACTTGGAACAATCAATCAGGAAATGTTTTTAAAATAAACTTGCAAAACAAGTCAATCAAAAAATTAGTACCAACAACCACCATAATGGGCTGTAGAGAATAACATATAAAGCAACAACAGTGTATTCCTGGACATCAAGGAGCAATGGAAGGAAACTATTATAGATATGAAACATTGCTTGGGAATAAACGACCTTGAAGGTTTCTTCTACTTTGTAAAAAGATTAACGAAAAACAAAAAATAGGCACAAACAATATAAGACCAAAATGTAAGAGATGAAAGGGTGTAGCCTGGGGAGTAGACCATGAAAATAATAGTGGAACACTACAATCAACTCTTTAAAGATGACAGGAATCAGAACTAGAGGTAAACATAGGTGAAACAAAGGGACACGGCGATGATCAATGAACCAAGTACACAGGGCTTCTGTAATGATGCAGAAGTTTTACAAAGTATGACTGAATGCAATTTCAATAAGGCAATAGGACAAGACGGATTCAATGGAAAAATGCTGGTGAAGACGGATAAGCTCAAGAAGGTAGTTAGCATGAGGGTAGTGGAATGGATTAATAGTGGAAAATTCCCCAAATATCTGAAGGAGGGAAGACTAGTCCTTAGGCAAGAACTATGGAGAACAATACCCAGAAATCAATAATACTAGACCTTTAGTAATAAGCTCACATTTAAGCAAAATAATCGAAAAAGTGCTAGTGAACAAACTACAGGAGTAGAAGAGTGAATTACTAAAAACGGGAAACTACTAAAATGGATTTAAAAAAAAATAAAAAAAAACAAAAGTACTCACCTAAATCTTATCAGACTTTTATATCATATCAAAGATTCAAGGCGGAAGAATAAGAGCAGATAAGCATATCTATTTATAGACCTGTATAAAAGATTACGACTCTGTCTGGAAAGACAAACTACTACAAATCCTTTAAAAAAGAGCCAAATCTGAAAAAGACAAACAATTGGTAGATTGTTACAAGGACAACAAGATAGTTTATGAGAGAGAGAGGAAATAAAAGCTGAGAAAGGAATTACTCAAAGAAGCAGATTGTCTCGAATGCTCTTTAACATCTATCTACAAGACGCCATTTACTCTTAAAAAGAGTTAAAATAATTAATACATTAAGGCAAATTAATAGCTTTTGCAGACGATATCCTCATTAATGTAAAAAGAAAACAGTAAATGATGAAAATACTGGAATGTTTCAAGGAAATAGAAATAACTCAAAACTTAAAACTAAACTAGAAAAAGACTGTGTTTATGAGTGACTCGAAAGAATTTAAAGATGTCAATATGATTAATGGAATTTCAAGAGTAGAATAAATTAAATATCTGGGGATGAACATAAAGTATGACTAAAAAGCACTAATGAAAGGAACATGGGATGAGATTAAAAAGCAAACTCACTTCTACCATAACCTTGCAAGATCAAATAATGCAATGATCTGCGATACAATTATGGTCGCCTAAAACAGATCACTCATAATATACAAATATACACCATTGGTAGCCACAAGCTACTTAAAGCTAGAGGAAATAGATTAAATTGGGACTTAGCTGAAAAGAATAGCATTTAAAACCCCTTAGAGATATACCGAATAGAATACTTCGCAACATCAAACAACTTAAGGAAATTGGGACTAGAGAAATTATAGAACAACTAGTTCTAAAGAGCATCAAGAAAGTTATAGACAACATAGAAAATACCTAAAACCTAAAGAAACAAAAAACCAAACTTAGGAAAAGAAGCAGGAACTACAAAAAAAACTATTCATAATGAAAAATATGATGGACACAATGATGACAATAAACTAAGAAAGGACAATTTTAAGTTACGGAATGAGCCAGCCACTACTGTATATCCATAAAACTTTTGTGAATTCAACCCACATGAAGAACTGTAATTTAATGAATGAAGTTGAGGATCCAACGAGATTCAACAAAGTTTTGAGAGACCATAGATTAATAGATCTTAACTTCAAAACACAAGAAGAAATTATTGCAAATATGGTCTGGCTAGACGAAAGAATAAGAGGACTTTAAAACAGAGGACACTTCTAGAAGATTAAGAAACTATTTAAAGTAACGAATGTGAAAACATAACAGATTAAGGCAGAAGACTAGAATGATGACTTGAAATGAGAAATCTGAATATCCCAAATGTGAATTAACAAACATGAGGTAAAAATATCAGAATGTAAAGAGAATTATGATTAAAATTTAAAATTAATTAAATAAAAAGAGAGAATCTAATAATCAATTTTAATAAAAGGAGATTTACTATTTCAAAGCAAGGCATGCCAAAGTTAATACAACAAGAAGAGGAATTTGAGGGATGAAAACATCAACCAGAAGGCACGATTCTGGTAGAAGGGACGAGTTAGTTATGAATAAATAATCTCAAATGTATATGAAAATAATCTATGAAGAATAAGAAGGGAGACCCAGTGAAAGAACTGAGGAACGAGCAGAAGTGGAAGAATACCTATTCCCACGACAGAATACAATGGATATAATACGATAAATGAGGTAGGAGCAATTGGTAAAGCCAAATTAGTCTTAACCCAAACCAGAGATAAACCTGAGATTTCAGGGAGCACAACAGGATAAAAAGCAGTTGACCAGGAAATGATAAGAAGAGAAGGTGCAAAAACTGAAGAAAAAATTAACCAACAATGCCTGAATAAGAAAGAAAGAGCAGATTAGCAAGAGAAACAGAATTGAAAAAAATAATGGCAAAGAATTTTATTTCGCTAATTATACATAACTTTTATTAATTCTGCATTTATTTTACCTTAAGTTATTAATAAAATAATTAAAAAAAAAGAAAAAAGCCGCAAAGTAATAAAGTATAATTATTTTTATGGAATTAGAGTGTAAGGGGGGACGATTACAAATATAAGATAGAGAGTAAATTTTAATTAATTTATCACCATTTTTGTTATTGTTAGAATTAATATAACCATCATTCATAATTAGATTCAGGAAGCTCAGATATATAAAGAACTGAACTAAACGAAATTAATTAAAATCTAAAAACTTTATTATATCCAGAAAAGAGCATAAAGTGTCAAGGATTTTTTGCATGTTTTATGAAAAACTTAATAATTTTTACAATCTTTGAGTTTCATTCTCTTAATTGAAATCTTTTTAGTTTCTATAAATTAACATTAAAGGATCTATTAATAATTTAAATAAAACATTGCTTTATTTTTTATTCATATCCACTAAATTAAACATCGGAAGTATATTCTTTATTTTATTGGCTGTCTGTGCATCTTTTTTATTCCTATTTATTTATACTCTGGATCTTCCCATTTACTTCTGTATTCTCTTTTAAATTTATGATATTAATAAACTATCATTCTTCTAAGTCTATAACGCTATTTGATATAAATTAGATTGATTCTACTTCTTGTTTTGTAATTTAGAAAGCAATTTATATATATTATTTAACATAAATAAATTTAAATCTTTTTAGAATTGCTTACTGCTAATTATACATATCATAAATTCGCTTTTTTAATAATTAGATTACAAAAATTTTAATTGTTATAATTAGTATTTTAAAAGTAATTAGTATAATTCATAGAAAATCTGTTCCATTTTATACGATAAATGAGTATTAAATTGCTCATTATTTGAAAATTTAATTAGTTTAAATTAGTTATTTACCTTTATAATAATAAAATATTTTTTTTAAATAATGTATGATTTTTTATATATAAATATGCTTACTAAATTGAAATCAAAGAATTTAATAAGCCAAAGCTCAAGGTGAATATTATTAACTTATTGCCCTCTCTTTCATCAATTTCATTTATATGCTCTGTAAACTTTAAATTATCACTCGAATTTCTGTAGTATATTAACTTATTCAGTATAATTATTTAATTTCATTAGCTTTCAAAGATTACTTTATGATAAATTCTCTAACTAACGATTAATAAATTAATTATGATTAATAAAATACTGAATGTCTATCAAGTATATATATATATATAATTATAATAGTTTTAAAATCATACCATCTACTGCAAGTAACTTATTAAATTATAATATTAAAAACAATCAACTAAGTAAGTTTTAATTTAAAATCTTAAAACTTATATAAAATAAAAAATGAATAAAGACATCGTATACCGCTCAGTAAAAAAGGATGTGTCTTCTATTGAAAAGCTTTTTGGATTACTAAAAACTACTCCTAATTTTCAAAGATTTATGAAAAATTTACTCTAAAAGTTTCTAAAAGATTAGCTAAATTTTAACTGTCAGGTCTGCTGTTGCTAGGCAATATGAGCAGATCGTATGGAATCATCCAAGATCGGAATATGAAAGTCAAGATTTTTACTCAGCCCATGATTATGATTAAAAAGCTTAAATTTATTTTCAAAAGAGTATTACTTTAAAATCGTATCAAGTAAACTAACAAATCTTGTCTCAGAAATCATGCTTATATTATTTCAAGTTTCCTAATTAAGAATGAAAAAGAAAACGCGACAGATTACTAACTCTCTAATTGACTTATTGAATTGTTTGATTAAAAAGAATTTAATGAAGACTCTAACTAACCAGCTACTTATCAAATAAATATCATTAAATTAGAGATACCTATAGAACTCGATTCCTAGGAAACTAAAAAGAAGGCAATCGAGCTCAAGTGCCAGTCTATTTTTTTATGGTTCCAGTCTTTAATTCCAAGGATTTACAAGAAGACACTCCATAAATAGTGCCTCTGTATTTAAGCAAACGCCATTTAGTTAACTCTAACCTAAAAATAATAAAATTATTATTGGCCTGGGTTTGTAATAGAACAACTTTCCAAACCCCTTTAGTAACATATTATATAATCTTATCCAAAACCTAAGACACTTCAAACCCATTACTCAAGCCAATAAAACACTTTCAAAAAAAATTAATAACTTGAATTATTCTTTAAATTGAAATTATGAAAATATAAAGGAATTCCCAAGAAAGTTAATAACTATAAAAACAACTATTTTCAAATGAGACCCCATAAAGCTTAAAGCGATGTTTGTCACAACAAGATCTTTGAGAACTCTGAATAGGCGGAGTAGGTCAGTAATTTACTAAATTAAACAGAAGGATTTTTAAAGAGGGCTTAATAAATAAGAAAAAATATATAATAAATTTTCAAAAGTTATGTAATTGAAAAAAATATTATTATAAAACATTTTATTTTTAAGCTAAGTAAAAATCGGAATTCAACAATCATAGAAAAAATTAGCGCATTTATTATTTCTAGATACTTAGTGATTAACTAAATTAAGTCACAAATCGAATCTGCAATATTGAAGAATTTTAACTAAATATCTTGACAAATAAATGTATTGTTCTCATCAAAAGAAAGTGAAAATGAATTCATATTTTGATGGGAAATATCAAGAAAAAGTAAGAAAATTATCATTTAACGGAAAAGATACTTTAATAAGGTTAGTTATTATTATTATCCTGACAAAATTTGAGAAGTATATTAAAATTTTATAAAGTCACTTTAAATCCCAGATGCAAATGAACTTGATCCTTATCAATAAATTATTAATTGAAGGACTTGAGACATAGATATGAGTATTAGTTGTTTATGATAATTATTATGGTATTTGATTGTAGAAACTATATTAAAATACTTATTAGACTTATTATAACAATAAAAAAAGGAAACATATTAATAAAAGTCGTTTCATCTTCTTCACCATCAATATCTTTAAAGTTTACTAAGTTCTTCTCTGTGCTTTGTAGAATTACTTAGCACCAGTCTTATGATACCTGTGATTTTATCAAGGTTAGATCACTAAAAAATTCAAAAAAAAAGATATACATTTTGTATCTATCTTTTATCAAAGTACTCTAGCTTCATCAGCGTTTGATTGACAAGTATTCTTATTATTATTTTAAGTTTTTTATATATTTTTTATTAATTCATTATTATAAAAATTGATTATCATTATCAATTATAATTGAAATTCAATTAAAAAATAAATATAGATAATATTAACTTATTTATCACTAATCAAGACTTTCTCTAATTTTGAATCATGAAGGTACTCTATGCGTTTCCATGATTTTTATTTTACTAGCATTTTTTTACCGTTTATCAACTCATTTCAACATAAAATCATGTGTTAAGGCTTATGAATTTATATTTTCCTTTATAATAAAACGACAAAACTTAATTTATAGTCTCCATCGTGAGCTATCTGTTTGATATAATAAACAGCCAATTCATAAAGTGACAAAACAGTAGACTATTACTCCATAAACAATATTTTTAAACATCTTTCTTTTAAACCAAGATTTTGTAGTCATACAAACCTGTAACTACATAAAACCACGCATATATTCATGGAGTTTTTCATAATGAAAAGAAAATGTAATAATTTTACCAGTTCTACAGCTGCAAAGAATGAAATCTTGTACTTTAATTGTTGTATCTTCAGTAATCTTCTACCTTGTTTTCTACCAATTATTTAATTGTTTCTTTCAAAAAGGTCTCGTCTTTTCTCATTTTTGGATAATCAAATAAATTCTATCTTCACTCATGCAAGTTAATATCATCTATAAATGGAAATCTTTCACTAAATTACTCGAGATAAATCATAGTTAATAAGAGTCACCTTGAAAATTATAATTTGAGTTAAGTTGTGGTTTAAGCTTAGAAATTTCTTATAAGTTATTGGTCTTTCTGTTTTCCTCTTTCTCTCAAAAAATGTGCTTATCTAAACCGTTTATAAAAAATTGTCCGATTTTGTTCCTTCCAAATTATATTGCTAGATATCATAATCTAAGAATACGAATTGATTAAAAGAACATTGATGGGACAAAAATTTATATTTTTTTCTAATTAAATATTTATGTTTGTTTAAATATTGGTATGAGAACTTCAATTAAGAAAGAATGCTCAAGAAAGTTATAATTAGAAAAAATACCTTAATCAAGGCTATATTTGTGTCCGTAAGATCTGATCAATATTCATGGCTTCAGATGAAAGTATAATAATGATATTTTATAAATATAATGCCCGTCCACATATCATTGCTACTGATGTTATCATTATAATTGTCATAATCACTTGATGAGTTTATAGTTCATATTTTTAATAGATAGATGAAACTCAACTATAGTTACTAATTATGCTATCAATAAAAATAAGTTTCTAAACAAAGTTTTAATGTAATAAGAAATACTCAATTTTAATGGTTCATGAGATATAATTGATATTTTTCTAGTAACCACATTAAATACTCATATGATTGCTCAACTAATAGACCTGAAATTTTAATTTCATAAAATATTTATAGCTTAATTACTTAATTTGATACACTGAACTAAAGTATCAAAATTCCATTGACAAAAACTTTGAAACTTTTCTTGAGCATTATTTAAACACATGAATTCTATCAAGTTAATTTTTTAAATAATTATTTTTGAATGCATTCTTTCTCTAAGACACTATGATAAGATTATTTAAGGATTCATAAATTAATACTTTGATTTATTTTTTTGCTATTCTTTTAGATTTATTTATTTAATAAGTAGAAAAATATACTTATTAATAAATATAAAAGCAGGATTACTCATACATTTTTCCATCTTTCAACTCTCCTTCATATATATATTTTCTTCAACATTCCATAATTATTTTTAGTGTTTTCTCTTGAGCTCTGATTGTGAAATCCCCTTCCAAGCCCACAACTACTCTTACTGGGTTGTACCCTTAGTATTATAAATGTTTGGGTATTGTAACTGTTACATTTTTGTGAATGTAACTACTCCACTGTCGTTTAAATTATAAATATTTATATTAATTTTAATCTAATTATTATTACTTTTATAATTGATAATAATTCTAAATTCTTATTATAAATTGATAATATTTTAATAAATAAATTACTAGAAATAAGTAACTTTGTTTTTTTTTTATAATTAAATATAAAATTATTCAAATGAAGAGCAATTTTGCTTTTAATTGTAAATAATGAACAAAAACTCTGTAGAAATGGCAATTATAAAATTTATGTGAAATTATTTTTATCTTAATTTCTTTTGCCAATAACCTTTTTATAAAAAATATTTTAATTTTACTTTTATAGATATATATTATTTTAAAGGACCTTTTAATCGCATATTAATAATATTTACATTTATTGTGATATGACTTCAATAAAATCTTGAGAAATCTTAATAAAAAATTTATAATTAACTAGTTTATTTAAATATTTTTGAGATTACTATTTTATATTAGCTATCTAAAACATTTAAATATTAACCTTTATTAAAGAGTACTCTCAATTTTTGTTTATATATTTATATAGACTATTGTTGAAATGTGGAGTTTAAAATTATTTTTCATATTTCTCTATCATCATATACTTTTGGGTTTTTTTTTCTATTATGGTTCTTAGGATTAGTATTCTCTCTTTTTATATATTCAATTTAAGATAGTTATTTTCCAACATTGCAAATAACTCTTTCTCTCAATATTAAACTTTATTGGATTTGATTACTTTTTAATTTCTTTTAAATTGTAGTAAATACTCTATTTCATAAAATGCATTTTATTCATCCAATTTATTTGCTTATATGTTTGGTGCTTTAGATTGTGCTTACTTTTGTTATTATTCATAATGCACTTTATAAGTTTATTAGTTTCCAAGTTTCCCATTGAAATATAGTCTTCCATTTTTACTTATTAAACTTCGAGAAAAAATTAATATTTCTAATTTATTTCAATTATCATACAAGTGAATTCCAAGTTTCTGGTTAAGAAGATTTAATGTATTATAAATGACTGATTTCATTCATATAAAATAATTTATTATGGCTGTAGAATTAAAATTTAGATTATGTTTTGTGTAAATAGAGTAGCAGGCAGGAATGCCCCCTCAAATCACCATTTATTTTGTCAAATGATCACTGCCCTCGTCATCCTCGTGATTATGATCATCGTGACAATGACCTTTTTCAGGGTGACCACGTGACCATCACTTTAAATTCATAATTTAGTGTTTATCCAATTTACAATGTAAAAATAGATCAGTGGCCACGACTACCCCTTAACTCACTAATTACCTTGTAACTGCCAATTTTCTTACTTTAATCTTGATAAATTGCTAACATAATAAAAAGTAAAAATATTAATAAAGTTGTTTTTATCATTAAAATATATTTTAAAAAATGCATTTAGTTTATTTTTTTAATAATGCAACAAGAGTAAAAACATTTAATATCATTATTAATGCATTTTTTATTATGTATTCAATTATTGAGAAAAATAATACCTATCAGTACTATGAATTATAAATTAATTATTTTCAATTCATTCATATTCTTAACTTTAACTTAAAATTCTACTCCTTTAAAGTGTTTTATTTCAAGAATTAATTAGTTATTGACAAGTATCATATTTCTTATTTAAAAATAGGAGAATATATTGTAAAATAATATACAATTCAACATCAAACTAACTTTCTCATTCTTTAATAATATAATCTAACATTGAGATTTAAATTATATCCAGTATATTTTACAATTTTTTAATTGCAGTAAACAGAATAGTGTACTGGAGAAGCCTTTAATAATCCCAATGAGAATCTTAAATATATAGAAGATTTTAAGAATTGAAGTCTAATAAAATAGCATGTTAGATTAAATTATGTAATTGTGATGGAACTAGAATTTATAAATAAAATTAATATAGCTTTTAATTTTAAATTTTAATTAAATTTACATTATGGTCTATAATTACATTTGTATATTCAAAAAAAACATTCATAAAAAATGGTTAACCGAATAATTAATAAGAATTAAAATTTATCAGAAACTATCTCAGATGTGATTATTAATTTGAAATATAGTTACATGATTATTCTCGATTTGATAATGTCAATTTAATATTAGAAATTTAGTAATAAATTATAATTAATACGACATTCTTAATAGAACGTATTCTCTAAACCATTTATACACAGACTATACTAAATGAATTAGAAAATTTGAATGTTAAATTAAAACTGTAAAAACAACAAACTATAACTTATTAAAATATTTACTGTAAGAAAACGTAAAAAGTGACAATTCTAATATTTATTCGTTTTTTAAAATTACCTTCCCAAATATATTAATAAGTAAAAAAACAAATTTTGAATGAGAGTGATTTGTATAAAAAATAAAAAAATGGATTCATTTATTTTTAATATTAATAAAAATTGCATTGAACTTGATTAGGGCAGTAAGGATAAATCATAAATGTTACACTTTCTCAACAATGCAGTCTAATAGAACATCACTTTATAAAGTATCTGAAGTTTATCACATAATTTGAAAAGTAATCCATAGTGCACATAAAATAATCTTCCTACTTTGCGTTCATTAATGGATTCAATATGATCTCGAGATGCCATAGATCCTAATAATTAATGTTTCAATAGAATACTTCCTTACTACTTCACCTTAAAAATAAATCTAATAAAAAGTCTCAAGCATTCTGAATATAGGGTTACACATGATTAACAAAACTTCATCATCGAAGAACTTCAAGATATTGTATCTTACCTACTAAATTTATTACTTTTCCTTCAATTTGAAACTATAACTAGCATTAAATTAAAAAATCTTATTAGCCATAACCTTGTCCTTTTCACAAAAGAAATGATTTTTTAACAATTTTTAAACATCAAAGAGTGACATGCGAGGGCTTTTACTAAATACCGTACACAAAGCTGGAATAATAAAGCTATCCACTTAATCTTAGAATCAATTAAGTTCTCCTAAACCTACCACTCCTCTTTGAAATAGTCATCAAACAAAGACTAAGTTATGATAGATAGAAATCCCAGCATTGATAGAAGTCAACAGTCGTCACAAACCTTAACAAAATCCTATTCCTAAGATATAGAAATGAATAAGGTGTTCGAAATATTAAGAAAGTAAAAACCATAAATTGACAATAAGTTAATGTGTGCAGCCTAAAAGACTTAGTAATTTTAAGCTAAGACCTGGCATTTAAACTGATGACGCACTTAATATCATATGGCAATAAAACTTCAATGGATTTATAATTTAAATATATGAAAGACAAAGAAATTTAAGGGTCTCGTTAATGAACAGCATTGGAGTGAAATAGAGATAAATTAACATGGTAGAAATGCTATTACTCACGCTACCAGCCATTTTTAATGAAGAGATAGACTTCGAATAGAATGAATAATACTCATTAAAATACCAGATTTATCAAAATTAATAGCTAGTAATCTATGAATAAAAAAAAGGCTGAATCCAATAGAGCAGATTAGACTGAACAAAATATCACCTAGTTATATAAATGAAGACCTAAAGACCGAACTACAACACAAATGGTTTTTATTAAGAAGCAATATTCCTCAATTATGCAGATATGTGCCACGGGGAGACGGACTATTTAATGATTAACTAGGAGATTATAAATTCCTTATATATTTATTGATCAATTCGGATATAAGCAAACAGAATCTTTAAAACCTGCTATTCAAGATTTTATTGAAATAAGTTGAAATTTAAATTCAAATTTATAATTAATAATAGCAATAGTAAATGTAATAATCAAAAATGGAAATCTAAAAAAAAAACGTTACTATTTCTCCATTCTCCTTCATACTTAGCTCCATTAGCTTGAACGTAATTTTTCTTGTGTTTTTCTAAGTCTTCAGTTGACTCTTGCTCGCATGTACTTCTCAATCGATCTTAGTGCCACCCTGTAAAATTAATTTTTTAGATATGTTTTTTGTAACTTACATTTTAAATGAATGACTTTGCACCTTCTGATCAGACATATTTTCATATTCTTATATTCTTAATTTATTTTTTAATACAATTCACATTATTTCAATAAAATTGTGAATATTTAAAATGAAATAGAGTATTCAAAACCCAAATAAGTTTTTTAAAACTATGTGGTATTTAAAATTAATGAAAATCAAATCATAACAAAAACTTTGTCTAAATTATAATTTAGTAAATTAGTGATATTATTTTATTAGTTATATCTATTATGAATTGTATTTTAATATTTCTATTTTTGATTCATTAAAAACCAACAGTTTATTCGTGCATATTAATTTATAAAGTTAGAGATTGATATTTTTTTCTTAATAAGAGAAATGGCTAAGAATTTTACGAGTAAACTCGAGTAGATAATATAGTTTATGTATTTTCAATCAATGTTATAAATTGAGTTTCTTGATCTGATTTGTAAGAATTTTACTTATCGTTATTTTTCTATAGTATAAAATTTCACACATTCCAAGTTACAGGATAGTCTCCTTAATGCTTTTTACTATTCCATAATAAGTCAAATCTATGTCAAGTTTTTCATTAATTGCAAGGAGATCTTGAATGATATGAGCTAATTAGAGTAGTGTGTTTGCTTATTGATTAAATTTTGTTGATTACTTTATAATAAATGAACCTGACAACCCTTACTTACTTGCTTACATTCAGTAATCTCAATGTTTTAGAAATTTCCGAGCAGGATTCTTCGTCAACTTACCTGAAAAATCAATTTTTAGTAGCTATGATGATATTTCAATATAATAAAAATAAGTTTGATTAAAACAAAGTATTTATTTATTAGCAGTTCTTAAGATGAAAAAGAGTGCAGAAATTTTTTAGAAATAAAAGATGCCATTTGATTACTTATTAAAGCATAATTATAAAATTCAAAAAGAATTATTCATTAATTTATTCATTCATAATTCTTATTTATTTGAGGATAATATTCAAACTCAATTGTCATACTTATATTTATAGAAAATTAATCATATTTTGAGCTAAAATTCTCAAATATCTGGATTGAAAGAGTTTCAACCATATTTATGAACTTCTTAATTATAAAGGAATTATATAATATCATGACAGGCATAAACTTTTATATTATAATTTTTTCTCAAATTAAAAAAATACTAATTTTAAATCTGTGCATTAAATGCATATTTTAAAGCTGCTTATAATATTGATTTCGTATAAATTTTATTCCTATTTGTCATGATGAAAATTTAAACCATTTAGTTAATAATAATTGTGAATAAATAACTCTTTTAAGGTATGTAAGAGATAGAGTAAATAATCTAAAGAATTGAAAAAAATTATTAACTTCAAACTAAATAATCCAAGAACACTTTTAGGTCTGAAAATTTTTTTAAAAAATTAATGATAAGTCCAAATTATACAAAATCATAACTCAACACTAGCTTTATATGTAATTATTAGGTTTCGGGTTTTAATATTCCTACACACTAACAAGTGGAGAACCAAAATAATTTATTGAAATACTAAATATACGCCTATCCTTCAAAAACGATAGCCTAAACTTTTGACACTGAAAATATTGGAATTTATATGTTTCAAATAAACTGTTAAGATAAATTGGATATGGGATATTATTACAGCATGAAAATTACAATAATAGTTAAAAATCGATGTTGGATAAGACTTTTCAATTATATAAATAATTGAATTTAATTTAATCATAATATATAAATATTTCATATTAATTATTTAGATACATAGTCTTTAAATAAAATCTCATGAGACTTATTAAGTTGGTACTTTAAAACAAATCTAAAGTATTTATTTTGCTTAGCAAAGTTGCTTGAATGACAAATTTACAATATTGGTATTTTACAAAGATTCAGTTCTACCTAATTTCATAAAATTTGAGGATAATATTTTATTAAATAATTTTTATAATTTAGAATTTTATCTAATTGTTATAAAAATTAAAGAATTAAATATCTTTTACATCTTCTCTAATGACTTATATCTATAATAATTAATTTATTTCAATATGTAATAAATATATCTAAAACCTAGTTATACCCTCAAAATGATAGCATTTAATAAAGAGGAAAATGCATATAGTGAAATAAATCATATTAAATTATATATTACTTATTTTAGTGAAAACATATTCAGATTGAATGTAAAGTTTCCTGAGGAAATCAACTATAAAAGATTTGGTATCAATATAACAGAGTTATATAGTTTTTTAATTTTATGATTATTAATATATTGCAATTTTTAAACCTTTCTAGAGTTACTGAATTAAACCAAACCTTCTCAAGTCTAAATCAAGCCTCTACAAAAATCTAAAAATTACTATGAAGTAACTCTCAAAATAATTTAAATAAAAGTTACAGGTGAAATGAGAGTAAGATTTAGCCCTTAGTTAAATTATTTTAATCAAAGCGGAAAACAAGAGAATAAAAAATATTTTTCAATTTAACTATTTATCATTAATCAGACAAACTATAATCTCCAAAATTCACCTTAATATAATTTTAACTGGGATATAACAGAAATATTCCAAAAATTAAATGAGTATTTATCTTAAATTTGATAATCCAGAAATTAAATCTAAGCAAGTAAGTTTTATCAATAATTATTCATGTAATTATAGGGAATAGATGAGATAAGGATTAATTTAAGGAAAATTTACATTGGTCATTAATATTAAGAATTAATGTCAGAGGCTCAGTCTAATTTATTTAAGTTACCACAATTTTTAAGAGATGACGATTCTTTCTCCTAGTTTATGCTAGATAATGGAATTAGCCTTAGCTTCTCTATTAACATCATATAAATATCATTTTATTATAAAAATTAAAGTCAAAGTATAATATATACATCTTCATTTTTTCAAATTTGCTACTCAATCTTTTCTTGTAAAAATTATTAAAAAAACTAAATAAATTTTAGATCGACTACTCTACAGTACTTATGGGGCATGATAAATTAGATATAAATTGCTAAAACATAATTACAATTTCTAATTGAGTTTTTAGTAATGTTTATTTTAATTCATTAAATGATCACTCATTTGCCATTGAATAACATTAACATACCTGCAAACGCAAAATATTTCTTCACCATATTTATTGGCATTTGCAATTTTTATATTTTACCTTCAGATTACTTACTTTCGCAATTGATCACTATTTCAGAAGAAAGTGATGGATTTAATTCAAACTTTATTGATATGGATATCTTTAAAAATATTAAAACTAAGTAAACTTAAGAAGTTTAACTCAATTAAGTTATGAGAGTTATATGTCCATTTAGAATTTGCAAAGTTTATTCTTTATTATGATGATATAGATACTTATTAAAAATTAAAATATTCTAATTAATCAAAATATATATAGTTACTCTTGTTACCATTTTGATTTTGAAAGTATTAGCATCATTAGTATATAGGTATTACCTCCAAATTTAATTGCTTTTAAACAATTATTGTAGTTTTCATAGGCCTTATAAATATCTCTCTAACTTGATTATCTTTAACTGACTGATAACATTTACAATTGAATCATACTTTGAACTATACCTGTGTGCACTCATTAATATCTCAATTGTAACGAATATTTAAAAATTACTTAAACATGATATGGTATTTATCTGGCAACTTAGCATAGAAATTAAGTTTTAATATCGCACTATTTCTAATAATAGTAACTGTCGGATTGCCACTATTTTTCTCATTCCTACTCTATAAAAATCATTCAAGCGTGTTTCATACTAAAAACCAAAGCAACAACAAGGTAATCATTTTTACCTAATAATTTCTACTAAAATAGAATTATGACACCCTTTACAGTGACTTAAAACTTCAAACGTCTATGCTTTGCAATATTTCCCAATATTTATGATAAGAAGAGCAATTCTATGCACGCTTATGATAGTGATAGATGAGGGATATTTCTAGCCTACTTTTAACACGATAACAACCCTATTTATTCTAATATACTTGTTAGCCACACATCCATTTAATCAAAAACTAAAAAATAGAGTTGAAATCTTCAATGAGTTTACTATCTTGTTGATTGATTATCACCTCTTAATGTATCTCGACGGTTTTAACGAAGAATATGATGAAGATTTAAATTATATGTTTGGTTACTCAATGATCATTATATGTACAATATTTAGTTTATTAGTGAATGCAACAGTCATGATTGCGTTGATGATATCAACAATAAAATAGAAATATACATAAATAAAAAAGAATTAGATTTTGCAGAAGATAAAGAAATATGCTCTTTCTAAAATTATACGTGAAAAATAAAACATTTTACTATCAGATTCTCAAATCAGTTCATAAACAAACTTAATAACAAATTAACTGAGCACACAGCTCCACACAACAACACTTGATGAATCATTTACTAATTTTAAATTATCTTAAAGAGACCCAAACTTCTAGCACTAATATTTCATTTTATAAGCCATATGCCAATACAACCTATCAATAATAACTCAATAAATCTCAAACTTCGAAATCCATTAAAATTAGGAATAATAAGAAAAAGATTAAAAATAGCTTATAACATAAAAATAATCTGAAACTCAGATTTCAACTTAAGCTTATTATTTTTATATTTAATTTATCAGCTTCTCAAAACTTGGGTAAAATTGACGAGTTTCTAAAACAAAATATTGTCTTCAATTTTTTGTCTTTAAACTCTCAAGAAAATAATTAATAAACTCCTAGTTTAAATATATTTAATTCTTATTAAAACAATACCTCTACAATATCTATGTTTGAATTTGCTTAAGATTATTAAATTATATTCATTTATTTAGAGTATTTTCATCTTATTATTAACGGGTAAATCGAATCTAGGAAGATCCATAAAATTCTAATTAATAACCTCAATAAATTGAAGATAATTCTATACTAACAAGGATTATATAGAAAAATCAATCAATAGGAGGTAAAAAACTGAATTAATAAAAATCAAAATTATAATCTAAAACTGCTAAATAGTAAAAAGTAGCTTTATTTTTTCATTATGTTTATTTCTATAAACAGAATATAACATTTATAATTATTCAATATAAAATGTATAGTTTTTTTTAATATCTTAAAACTTAAAGAGTTTCAATACACCAGCTGAATTTAATATCGATAATAATTTTGATGAAGTTTTGAAAAATCATAAATTATATCAAAAAGCTATAAACTCAAAATTTCAATAAGAAAATAAAGAAATATCAAATTATAAAGATTAACAGGCTTTTAAATTATTATAAGGAAAAAATTAATGAATATTAACTTTTGATATAATTTTCAAAGAGATGCATCTAATATTAATTTAAATTAAACTTAATTGCTAACATTTAAAATCAATATTAACTTACTAAATTTATCAAAATGAGAAAGCTGATTAAATATCAGTTAAAATATAATTTCAAAATTTATATTAAAATGTCATTTTTTCCGAAAAAGCAAAGTGAATCTCATATAAATAATAATACAGCTCTCCAAGAATATATATCAAATTGATTATTATTGAAATACATTTGAAATGGGAAAATTCAAAAATAAAAAAGAGATGTTTTTTTTAATTATATATAACAGCCAGTAATTAGGAGTGTTCTTTATTCTAATTTGATTTATATTATTTTAACAGTAATCAATTTTAAATTTAATTAATTAATAAAATCTATATATTATATATATTAGTGGTCTAGTGGTCCGGTGGTCCAGTGGTCTGGCAGGGTCTTTAGTGTGGTCCGGTGGTCTGGCCGGGTTTAAGACACAGTACTTACTAATGAAACTTTTTCAACATCTCTTGCGACAAGTTCAAGATTTTCAAGGATGTTCATTCTGAATCGGTAGAAGTCAATATCTGGGAGATAAGCATCAGTAGCAGAGAGTCAGTCTTGAATGCATCGGTGACAGTCACGTTGATGTAGTATTGATCTCCATTTACTTCGTCTACAATAGGTGCATCTTTAGCTTCAATACGGTGGACCACAAAAACCCCGGCCAGACTACCGGACCACCGGACCACACTAAAGACCCTGCCAGACCACTGGACCACCGGACCACTAGACCACTAATATATATAATATATAGATTTTATTAATTAATTAAATTTAAAATTGATTACTGTTAAAATAATATAAATCAAATTAGAATAAAGAACACTCCTAATTACTGGCTGTTATATATAATTAAAAAAAACATCTCTTTTTTATTTTTGAATTTTCCCATTTCAAATGTATTTCAATAATATCAATTTATCTTTCTTAAATACTTTTAATATTACTAGACGCTATTTAATATTAACTCGTAAAGCATGCATCTTCACACAAAATCACAAAGTATTTCCTCATTAGAAACATCAAATTTAACATAATTAAGAAGTCAAAGAAATGCATTTTCAAAGAAATCCTACATTCATGAAATTGAGGGTAATATTAAATATAAATATATTCTTTTGATAGTGATGATTTAGAAGCTATAATTCTAAGTAATCTTTTGATATTTTTAATGAGAAGTGAAATTTACATTATTTCCTCATAAAAAGGGAAATGAAAGATCTATTTACAAAATTTTAATATTTTTCCCTTATTGTCTCCCTTTATAAACTTCATTATCTATAGCAGACAACAATTTCCCAGTAGACTCAAACTTAAATCTCAATTATACTGCCTTAAATATATAGAAATTAAAGCAATAACATTTAATACCACTGAGTCATTAAATTCAAAATTTAAGATTGCAAAATAAGCAACCATTATAAAAATAAAATGTTAATTATGGCATTGGAGTATCAAGTATTTAGTAAGGATTTATTTAGAATTATATTGAATAAAACGCTATTTGCTAATCGTTAAAAATTAAGCAAGATCTTCAATAAGCATGCATCAAATGTTAAAACTAATAAAATTACATTCAATAATTAAACAGGAACTTAATTTATATCTAATACTATTCTAAAAAATTCTAATTCTTTTATTTGATAAAGGCTTGAATGTCAAAATTGCTATTAATTTAATATTAATTGTTTGTTCAATAAACTCCAAATTCTTCAATTACTATAACTGGATAGTTGTCTAAATCACCTAATAGGTTGCTAGTGAACTCTACTTTAAAATAGAGCTCTGAAGAAAAACTGATACCTTTGAAAGAAATAAAAAAATGTGCAAAAATCTTTAGCTTTATCCTGTAAGTTATTATTATTACATTTATTCAAAATTAAAGGACATTATTTAAAATAATGAGATGATTTCTCTTATTTCTAAGTGCAAAATTAATCAATAAAAATCAAGTAGTTGAAAATCAAAATCAAATTATACTTCTTCTATCTAAATGAAACAAACAACTTAGCAAAATCAATTAAGCTAAGAATCTCTTAACCTAAATATGGAAAATTTCATAAACTTATTTACACATTTAACTGATTTATTTTCACATAAATAAATAGATAACTAAGAAAATGATATAAATAAAGAACTTCTTCTTCTTAAGGAGATTCCAATCAAGCAGTTTATCAGGTATATTAAAAACTCAATGAAAACCAAATATGGAGTGGTACTATAGTCAGAAAGTTTTCAACATCATAGAGGAGGATCTATGCAATAAGTACAAGATAGTGAATTTAAATAAATTTAAAAGCGCAGAGATAGAGAATATTCGTTATTTTATTTAAGAGACAGTGAAATTGGAAGTTAATAAATTGCTTCATCAAAGAGTATAACTCCAATTGAAAATCAATAATTTTAGTTTTATATATTAATCATTCCTTTCAGGTTCCACATTAAAAATAATCTACTGCAGTAGTTTAATGGGATTTAGATTAGCACTTGCCTATAAACAAACAGCAAAATAATTAATCATAAATAAATCAAGAAAACTAAGCTTTTATTGACTTATCAGATCAGATGTTGACATTTTAACAGTATCACAGATATAATTTTTAAACTCAAAATCAATCTCCTAAAACTTTGATAAACGAAGGAATCAATCAGTAAAATAAGCATGATTACTCTCACAATAAAATAGATAAAAATATAAAATTGGCCTTATCTGTACTTAAATTTCCCTTTAAATCAATTCAGAATAACATCTAGTAAATTACTCATTATACGGCAAGTCATGATAATTATAATCATAAAAGTAAATTGCAAAAAAAAACATAAATGTAGAACTAAGAATAAGAGTACGTAAATAATCACAATTTTCAATCAAATTGCTTTAAATCCAATAATTTACTATATGATGACTAGCTTTTGTATATATCTGACTAAAATAACAACATGTCAAGCTACTTCAATAAAGCTTAATTATATATCTAAAATTAACTTCATTTCACTAATACCTCACCTGAAAAAATTTAAGGTAATTAGGATGCAAATGTACCATAAAAAGAGTCCACAAATGTAGAATGAATTCTTAAGCTTAGAAAATTATTGCTAAAATCATAATGAAGAGTAATAATAGTTCAATTGCAATTCTAGAAAACTATTGATAATATAAATAAACAAAGTGCAACAATTTAAGCGAATTTGAGACCTACAATTATTATAGGGGAAGACCAGAATTTTAATAACTGTTTTGTTATTGATTCAAATTTAAGTACTCTTATGATCCTGTCAAATAAGTAAAACATCAACTTCTTTGATAATAACAGATAGAAATTATATATATTTATATTATATTTAAATCAATATTGCTTTAGCCAACTGAATACAACTGTAATAAACAGACTTAACTTCAAAACAGTGAAAAATATTTCTCATAAAGCGTAAAAAACAGTGATAAAAAGCTCAATAAATTCCTTTTGCAAAACATTTCTCCTAGAACATAAATAAATTTAATCGATACAAAAATTTATGATGATAGAGTAAGCCTAAATTCTTTTATTCAAATTGACAAAGAAAATTAAAATCCTAAATGCTCAACTATTCAAAGTAGCTCCAACAATTCTGGAGTTTAAAATAAATCTAAGCAAGTTATTAATCATGTTAGAGCTAAAAGCTTCGAAAAATACTTAACAAAAGCAGGGAATTAAATTGTCAAAGATGGTATTCCCAAATCATAGAACAAAAAAACAACTTCAATTGCAAATAATGGATAGATAGTGTGTAATAATTCAAATTCAAGAAACAATTAAATTATTTCAAGAGAAAATTACTCAACATCTATCGATGTTTCTCAGAATTAGCTAATTACAAACATCAAGGAAGTTTTTGATAGGTTTAAGAAATAAAGTTAATAGATAATGTCATAAGAGTTTGCTAAGAATTAAAGTACTAATCAAATCGATATAGGCAGTGGATAAGCTAAATTAAGTTATTTATCCGAATATTGTTTGAAACTCCAAAATTAATTATGTGAGTAGAGAGTGTTTCATAAATTTCATTAAGAGTAGAAACAAAGAGCATTGAATAAACTGAAAAATCCTTATTAATTATTTTCATTTAATTTTAAACGTTTTATACAAAAAGGTCTCATCAAACTTTTGTAAAGTTAGCTAGCATTTAAGATCAAGTTAAAGGAATTAGAATTTAAGAGAAAATTATTTTCACATATTTAAGCATATTAACCCTAAGAATAATTCATTTTAGATAGGTTATCATTCTTAAATTAAAAGCCAATAAAAATACAAAGACCTTAGATATAAAAACTTAAGCGTCAATTATAAAATATAAGAGACATTCCTTAGCTGATATTCAAAAATAATGAAGTGAATAGTGACTTAAGCGTTTGTAAATATTTAATTATGAAAATGCTTAATTTAATAAATTCTTTGTAATAATAATTAAATAGTTATCATTTGTTAAATATCAATGCATTGAATATGAGTTCAGAGTGGTCCTTTCTCGTTATATGGGTCTTTCCACTTTTGCATGTGCTCTTAAATCTGCTGAGAATGAGTATTTTTGGTGTTTTCAGCAACCTCCCTTTGCTTTCTCTTTTGATCCCTATCGTTAAGGACTTGCAATCTTCTCAAGTGCTCCTAATGAAGGGCCCAAAGCTTAAAATAATTTCAATGTTAAAAAATAATCTTTGAGAAACCAAAGCTTATCTTGCTCTTATTCAAGTTGTTTCTATTGTTATTTTCCAGAAATTTGCTAGTCTCTCTCATAAAGAATAGCTTGCTTTTAATGCTCATTCAATCCCTTAAAGTGATAGGGCTTGACTCTGTGAGGAGCCAATTGTGACTGAGTTGTCATTTGTATTATAATTAAAATATGAAAAATATAAGTAGTCAACTTCGTGATTTTCTTGATAAAGCCAGTCCTACTTTTGCTTTAGATCTGTATCTCTCTTTTGCTTGGCCTATATAAGTTGTAATATGAATAAGCAAAATGTACCAATAGGAGGTTTTCCTCTTATTAAGCTTTTAGCATTGCCTTTCTTTACGCTTCATTTTCATCTTAAGACCCTCTCAGCAATCTGTTCAACTCAAGAGTATACTCATCGTACATCCTATAAATAGAAAAATATAGACATATGCAAGTAAATAATCAGTCCGTTATTACTTTTTATCGAAAGTTGATTATCCCTTCAATCTCTCATTAGTCTGGATTTATTGCATCAACTAATCTTTTTAGTGATTATTATTAAATAATACTATCTAAAAATTATTAAATTATAATCCAAGTGAGTGGAACATAAGAGCGAAATGCCCAACTTCTCAACCTACACAAAAAATTTCATTTCAACCCTCATCAGAGGATCCAGACTCAAAGACATCATCGACATCATCATCACAGAGTCTATGAACAACGATTGAGGACATCTTACAATCTAAAAGTTATCTACATCGCCAAAAAAGTTGCCCAGATCAACCCATCCCTAATCTTCAAACTCAGAAATGAAGCCAAAATCAGAGCTCACAACTAAAACAACCACTACATTGCAAACTGGCTTGAACTCTTAGCTCAGTCTCTCTATCTAGTCCAAGTTAACAACAAATGGATCCCTAAAACCTAATAGCCAGCTACTGATTTTGGTAACCTCAACTCCCAATCTCCGGAGTTCATTCCTAAGCCTTCCTCCCCCATTAACACAAAAATTGACTTTCATCCACTCGAAAGTGCACTTTCACAATTCCACAACAGGTTCTCTCAGTAAGAGATGCTGAACCTCAACCAACAATTCATGGAGGAAGAACAGGAACTCCTAGCTTCTCAATGCGCCATTCTCCAAGCGCCAATAGACAAGTCTAGTTCCCTAGACTATGACTCTGAAGCCGACATCTCCTTCTATGAAGGAGGTGAATAATCCTTTAAGTCCTCTAATACGTCACGTAACAAAATTCCTATTCAATAGGAACCTTTAAACTCTATTAAGGAATCACCCTTTAATAAGATTTCTGATTAGGAAAAATTTAAACAAGATTCCTAATTAATAATAAAATATTAATCACTATTAAATATGAGCGATTAAAGAGACGTCCAAATGAACGACAAAGCCTCTACCAAAGTCAAAGACCTTCCAGACTTCTACAAAACCAAGACTGACATAGCATTCAAATCCCTCATTGACGAAGCCAATAATGGCACTAAAGTCTCAGCCAGAACCCTTTTTCAAGCGCTAGAGCTCAAAGAACAAATCGTCTCCCTCAGAATACAAGCAGCAACTCAAGGACTTGCCAACAAAATTGCTTACTACTTCGAACAAATCGAAGACATCCTTGACAGAGAAACTAAAGCTTAGCACACCATAGCTAATGACCTTGGTACCCCTAAAAAAATTAGAACCTTTCTCAAAACCATTGAAAAACTTAGAACCTACAACTAAGATGTCATCATGTACTGCGACACAGACCAAGACCTTATGCTTAACACAAACACAATCAGATTTAAAACACCATGGAACTTCTCCAAGAACCTCTCATCCGATCTCATCTTCTTCATGAAAGAAAATTTTAAATCCTTTATCTCCCTTGGTCTTATTAAATTCTCAGTCAAAATCTTATAAGTTTAATCATCAATTAAATACAAACATGTAGGTGACGATTCCGTCACCATCTTAAGACAAGACCGAAGAAGACAAAATCAATTCACGGGTAGAAAAACAAACAACAAACAAAGACAACCAAAAAGACCCAGAAAAAACAACAAAAAGAGAAGAAACAACCAAAGGAACTGAGTTCCTTTTTAATGATATGCTCGGGGGGCTTTAAGCCCTCGATGCGAGTTAATTATTATTATTATTATTATTATCTTTTTATTGCTATCTCTAGAGTTGAAGTCTCTTTTGAGCCAATATGATAAATTAAAACTAACTTCCAATTATTACATAAATCTTCACCGTTAAAGCATCTCAAACCTGAGGCATTAGTTTGATTAGTAATATTAAGATCTTGGTTTGGGTTGTAGTTTGCTAGATTCATATTTATTTATTTTAAAATATTTAATTCTAATATATTACCTTAACTTACTTATCTTAATCGAAAGAGTGACTATTTTAAGTGTTAATTTATGTTACAGTCGTCAACAGTTAAAGTGATTCCCTTTTAAACTAAGATTGCGAAATTTATGGGTTGACTAAACATATGAAAAAAGACTCTTAAGCGTCTTCATCATCTCAAACTAAATCGAGAAACTACCAAAACTATCAAGAATACTTCTCCTTCTCTAACCTCAAGAAAGAGATCTAAAATGAACACTAGCAAAAGAATGATGCCGCATAATTGTAAAAGTCTCATTTAAGCTCTAAGAGAAGTTTGGTGGAATACAACAATAGCACTGATAGCAACAGCTGCTAAAATGATGAAAGCAGAGTCAAAAGCTAGGAGAGTACACAGAGGTTTTAATCTCAAGATTTTTAGACTGCTGAGATACAAGAGGATGAGGAACTGATAGATAGAGATGAATTTGAAAATGTTTATGTTAGCGGAGGTCTGTAAGATTTCTAAAAACGAATGGAGAGATCTGACACTATGATAAAGTTAACTCGTGGTAACTCAGAGACTTAAAATTAAATTTAGAATCATAGTTTAAATAGATATTTTCTAGATTCATTTTCATTCAATTTGTAGTAATTACCCAATCAAAAGAAGCATAAGAAAAATCTTGAAACTAAACTTAAAGAAAGCCCCTCTTAATCAACCATAGATCTATTGAAATGATTTGAAGATGAAAACTCTGATAAAAAATAAATAAACTTATAAGAACATCCTTATATAACCAAAGAAGTGACTAAACTACTAGAACACTCAAAAATCTCTAAACACATCAGAAATGAAAGCGGTAATAGTGATGAATAGAATTTATTAACACCCTGGGATTATGTATAGATTGATAAGAAAAGAAAATTCAAACTAAAAAAAACTCAATAAAGCTAAAATAATTAAGGTCAATAATGTGATGATCTCTATGAGCATCAATAAATTTACACAAGTTAAAACACAGCAAATCTGTCTTAAAATTATGGGAGAGATAATAAGCGCAGTCATAAACGGAAGAATAATATGTATGATTCACTTGATGAATAGGATCTTCAAAGTAAAAGTTTGCTGAGAAATAATTTGAGCATCTAGTGTGTTAGCATCAAAATTTAGGAAGCTTAAAGTAAATTGTATAGGAATTGTTTAGATAAACTGAATAATCAATATTTAAAATGTTATTTCTTACTTAATTTAAAAATTATTTGTTCAAAAGCTAATCTAATTTGTTTACATCCTAGAGTAATGGAAAAATACATCACTTAAATTATGGAAATTTTGCTGACAAAATTCTACACACTAAGAAAGTAAAAGATTAATCAACTAGTTTTTATGATGAAAATTAAACAGGCACACCAATAAACGTAAAACTGCCATACTATAACCTAATGGATAAATACGTCATTAATAATTCACTGGACTAAAATTCATGTTAAAATATCTCACTTTTAAGCAAGAAATCTCTATCAAATTTAGAAAAGCTCCTTAATAGAATCTTTTGGGACTTATGAATGCTAAACTACAAGAGAAATATTTAAATAAACTGAATTGTAATCTATCAATCTATAAATATATTAATTTATTTAGTATAAATATTACTTGAACAGCTGCAAGGGATCTTCCTAGAATTAGCACGATATAGCAAGATACTTAAACATACTTGAAAAACGCAGATAAAATTATAAACAAAACCGTGCCACCTCAGAGAAAACATAATCTTAGCAGGAAAATTCACGTTTTAACAACAATAATAATATAGAAAATAATAATCACTATAACACTAATAACTCATTTAGTGGTAACTAATACTACAGTAATAAATAAAATATTTATAAAAACAGAGAAATAATAAATAACACCATCATAGATTATGGCAGTTATCAAAGTTGACTCCCTCAAGTTGTACAGCCATTTATACCAGCATCTATTTAGGAAATTTTTCCTATATGACGATAGAAAAGCCTAAAAAAGAAATAATAATATATCGAATAAAACTTCAATGATAGTAATAATGTATCAATAATTGACTAAAATGTGAGATCTAAATCTTAATTGTTGATAAATTAAAAGCGAAATATGGGAGAATTTCAATCTAATTTTATCAGTCATTAATATTGTTATAAATAGTATTCTACCGCCAAGTTATGTTTATATTTAGTTGGAATAGAATAATATATAAATCTACAATAGAGTAGTTCCTAATTGTATCAACAACCACATATTCTTGAAAATAGAAGTTTTTATTCAAGTAGCCTAAGTCCAAATAGAAACATGAGATTGTAGAGTTTGCTATCATAAACTACCTATAATTATATAATATTTATATATTTAAATATCAGCTCACTGTTTTATAATTTTATATTAAAAACTATAGCAAAAAACAGCAAAAAAGTAGTCGTGCAAAAGAGTTAGTTTTTAACTAAAATCAAGAGAGATAAACAGGTATTTTCATAAATACTTTAAGATAACAATGAAAATTGAACACACCTAGATCTTAATAATATTGAATTCCCTATTTTTAACGATATATGTATAATCATTAAAGGACTTAATTTCATAATATATTTAGCTTAGATCTTGGAAAGAATTAAAGTCATAAATTATTAATGAAATATTCTATGACATGCTTGATTATTAGATTGACTTTTACTATTAATTTTACTTTGGTAAATCTACAGATTGATTATCGATGTTAATTATATGAATGCTCAGTTCTCCCAGTATCTTATAGACTTGATCATAATTAAGAAATATAATATAATTAGTAATATTTTTATTTTAATTGTAAATGGATTAGTAGTATCATTCTTTTATTTTGGTTACTATTATGAAATTAATACTTCGTCTCTATTACTCTTATATCTTTTATACTAACTTGAATTATCTCTTTTTGTTATTAGTTATTTTTCGCATTATTGATTGATTTCCCCTTCAAATTTGAAAGCTATATGATTCTAATTTTGATTTCTATGGCTTTATGGGCATGAGTTTTCAATTGAAGTGTATTTTTTAAGAACCTAAAGTATGTTTTCTTTTGCTTATTCATACTCAATTACTTTCTGCTATTCTACGAGATACTTTTATTTCATGAAATTTATAAAACTCCTTTATATTAAAATAGCAGCATATTTCCTGATTTAACTATTTTAATACTAGGGATTGTATGCATTTTGCTATTAATATTAAGGAATGTTGTATTTTTAATAAGTTTCAAGATCTTTGCTAGTATCCTAATTTGGGCAAATATTAATTTTAGTTTCATTATCATGTTATCTCGTGTTTTGTGAATGTTTAATCTAATTTGTCGTGTAATTCGAGCTGCTAAAGGTTTGATGAATAATTTCATTATTAAAAGAGTACACAACTCCAGATGTTTTCCTTTTTTGATTCAAACATTTGGTTGTCTAAATCGAAAATAGTCTATTTTGGTAAATCAATGTTTAAGCACTACTCCAAATCATCTTGCCCGTGATTAATTTGCTAATTTAATTAATGCTATTAACTGAATGTATTTAGCTAACTATCCTGATCATTTAATAGAGGTTTTAGTTCAAAGTAGCATCCACTCTAAGTATCTCTATCTCGATCAATTTAACTGTATTCAGTCCAGTCTGAGGGCTTTTTGGGCATATGATAGTTTTTAGGTCTCCAAGGTTAAGAATTATAGTAAGCTTAATTTATCGAAAGAAGATTGCTGGAACTGTGAGTGGGTTTATTTTTTTTCAGTTTTAATATTGATAAAATACGTAAAAATAGGAAATTGTAGAAATAAAATAAATAAATAATTATAACCAATTCTCTAAAAGCATTAAGTTGTTGCCGTGCATTTTCCAAAATATTTTGATCATTATAGTGTTTACCATCATAATATAACCCCCAATTTTTTCTTGAACTATCCAAACCTTTATTTTAATGTTTGGCTGGAATCTTATGATTAACACGATCGTTTGACACTGTCAATTGGCGTTGTATCTGGCATGGTCACTTCATGTCGATTCGTCGTCGATAGGCTTGAGTTGAGGCCATCCAGCAATCCATTCTCATCTTCTAGATCCTAAAATCTATTGCTCCATCCTTGATCCATCGGTGCCATCATTGGTAGCTCAAGCTGTTGGACCATCGTTGGTGTATTGGTGGACTTGACCTCTGCAATGCGCGGAGGTGAGAGAGGTTTTAGTAGGTTAGGCGATTGATTAGTTTAAACTTAAACTTAAAAGCGTGATATATAATAGAGAAGTTTTAATCAATTAACTCAACAGTTCAACTGCTATTCATGCTTGTCTTGACTGGTGCCAGAGCACCTGCGACTCCACTCATCGTCATTGATGGTTGACTCATACAAACCCATGCCTAATGGTGGTGCACCACTGCTTGACGCTGAACGCCCAGAGCTTGTTGACATCACTCTTGGTCATGGCTTTAAGGATCTGAGAGAGTCTCTTAACCAAGTGAATCCTATAAGAGGTTATGATAAGTACACTTACTTGCTGTCTGCCTGCTCCTGCCTGAGGTGCCTCTTGATGTATGAGAACAGCTGCTCGATGGGGTTGAGCCAGGGTGAATACTCGGCATTGAATAGCACTGTCACCTTCAACTTCCTAGCAGTCTCCAACACTTCAGAGTACTTGTGAATGACTGCGTTGTCCATGAGCAGCACGATCTTCTTCAGGCCAAGGTCCTTGTCAGTGCGCAGCTGGCGCAGGGTGTGGTAGAGGAAGTTCTCGAACAGCACCGCATCGAAGGCACCCTCAATGACTTGGCTAGAGACCAGCTGGTCCTTAGTGATTGCTGCCACGAAGCTCATCGAGAACTGCTGCCTCTTGGTGGATTCCTTGGTGATTGAGAGATTCCTAGCAATGGTGCCATAAGTGCCAAACCTCTGGCTGACTTGCTGTCTGACTGCTGCAATGGGAGTATAATGTTACGATGGTTGAGCATCAAGGTTGCCAGAGTATACTATAGGTGCTTAGTCATTCAACTAGTTGGGTAGACTTAACCTGGTATCAACTAAAGTAATATAAAATCATAGAGCTATAGCTTACTATCCTATTCCTTAACTGTGACTTTACTACTGCTCACTGCCCTGCAGGACAGCTGCAAGCATCTGGGTGTAATGGCTGTCCAGTTGTCATGGCCTGTTCCATGACCACCTCACTGCCCTTACGCTGGGTTGACTACAGCCGGAGGCTGGCCAGGTTCTGAACCAATGGAGTGACAGTGGAAGCCGATTTCAGAGGGGTCTATGGTTGACTTGAAGGCTTCTTAGTGGAGCTCTATATTCTGATAGCGTCGAAGCGCTTCTATAAGGATGAGCATTAAGCACTGCCCTCTGGGGCATCCAAGATAGGTGACAGCTGAGTGTACTTATATTTATGACTGCACTTGACAGGGGTGGTTGCAATGCTCTGCTCCCTGCTATCAAGGATATGCTGTTCCTGGGTGGAAGATTTCCTGCGCAACTTTGGAAAGATCGATTTCGAGTTTGGCCTTGGGATCTTCGATGGAACAATTCCAGATCCAGTCACTAATCGTTCAGTATTACTAACTTGGACCTCCTAACCCAAGTTGAATCCTTACCCATCTTGACAATCCTATGAGGAGCTGCTGACGACACTATACTCAATCGGTTAGGCAACGATAGCAATACTCACCTGCTGGTTCCCAGAATTGCTTGGGGTCTCAGATTTTCAGAGTTCAGTTGATCTTCATCTTGAATTGCAATTTGGCTTTGCAAAAGTGTGATGTCTGATCCCTTCCTTTGATCCTGTGCTCTGACCCCAGCCACAGTCGACATACTTGGTTCTCTGTTGGGGTAGCCAGACAGCATCTCAGCATACTGTATGACATCGTCGGTGACGAGGACCTCGGTCTTGCCAACTGCAGGCGTCAGGGTGGAGTCGATCCCACGACTTTCCTTGTGAAGGGCAGTGAATTGAAACTCCATTGCTTGGTTGGCAGGTAATCGCTCCTGAAGTTGGACTCGTCCACTGATATGATCACTGCATCCTCCAAGAATAACTGCACAAGCAGTCTGGACATCCATAGCCTCTTATCGTTGAATGATGGATCTCTATACTTAGCGTTGGCGTTCTGGGCTTTGCCTAATCTCAAATGGAAACTTTCCTTGAGTACTTTGAGCAGAGTAGCAACGCAAGGCACTGTGAGGTTCTTGAATTCTTAATCTTTAATTTGCATTTCAAGCAGGCTATGATGCAGGCGCCAGCCAGTGACCTTGTATATACCCTGCTGTTAGAGCACGATAGCAATCGCCTTCAGCAACAATGGGTTGCTCCCGTGTTCTTCCTCCCATTCTTCAGCTTTGGCTTCGGATTGAGCACTCGGTTCTCCACCTCCAACTTGAACTTTTCAATGGCCTTGTATATAAATCGTCGATCCACACCCATCTCAAGAGCAATGTCCTTGGGCTTCATGCCCTCCACCTTGTTGCTGTACTACTGAGATCTCTTCAATGCCAGCTTGGTATCTCTGCGTTTGAGGTATGGGTTCTTCGATGTTCCATTCATTGCTTCATAGTTTGAATGATCCCCAATGAGGAAATCAGTACTCCCACCCTGCTCTTTCATGAAGTCTTGCAGGCCATGCCACAGCTCATCACTCTACTTGATCTGCAGGTTCTTGAGCATCACATTGGGGTAGCTCTATGTTGAAGACTGCGATGGCTTTCTGATCATGCGAAGGTACTGATCAAGGCCATAACACAGCTGGTCATCTGTTGCCAAACTTTCAACATCGACCAACGACGACACCGCTCACTCAACGTTCTCCAATGGCAGTCGTATGATTTGCCCACCCAGTATGCCCATCGTCGAAGGTGGAACCTGACCATTGTTGAGAAGGGTGCCTGAAGTGTAAATGAGCTTCACTGGTTTGGGGTTGGAAGGGAAGTTGGTGCCAAGCACCACTGATGTCCACATGAGCACAGTCTTCAACTATGGCTTCAGCGCACTAGTCTTAATCTCTTCAAACTGCTGATTACTAAGAAACCCATAGTTCAGAATTGATTTGGGGGCGAAAGAGGTTTATTACTAGCTCATAGAGGATGATTCATGATAGATATACTACTAGGATAACTTTTAAGTGCTGTTCCTTATTGGGGTTAACATATAACAGTACTTTAATGTTTAATAGTAAATATAAGGGTCTCCAATAAGTCTAAACAAAACACCAATGCAAATCATTCTGAGATTACCAAAACAATATTTAAGCCGAATCTGATAGGATATTTATAATTTTAAATGAATCAGTTTGATTAACTTTTGCTTCCAACAGGAACTCTCTCATTCACCCACACGAACCTGGATATTCTTAAGTTCATCCATGAACGATCATTTGGAGACTTGTAAATTGAACGACTTCTCACTACATCAAGATAAACTTTCATTGCAAGAACTCCAAGCAAAACTTCTCAGGTTCTCTCTCTGCCCTCGAGTTTCTTGCATCAGGAATTCCATTCAACGTGACATTGTTCATGAAGAAGCTGATCCAGTGCAAAAATGCCAGCCAGAATTTCAGGGAGCTATTCTACAGGCCATTGTTCACATTCGTCTCCAAGACTATTGACCTCTCCTCTCTCAACAACGTGGTTCACTCTGAGTTTACTTTGGAAGACGGTAAAGTGTTCTGTGCTAATATGAGTGAATGGCTTCAATAAATGCAGCATGACATCAAAATCGATGCAAATTCAAGCAATGGGAGCACCTTCTACACTGCAACAAGCCAATCATTTGAAGCTAAATACAACATGTCTAATCTTCCCAATCTTAAACAAAGGAAGATAAACAACTCCCTCGTCAACAGAGTCTTTAATCTATCTGGCCTTGAGTTAAAAGATGAACTAATGGAAGAATTCAAGAACAAGTTTGCCGATCCCTCACATGCTGATTTTATCAATGAGATCTAAAAACTTATCGAGGATTCTGACAAAGCTGAGAAAGAAAGACTGAAAAAGATCAGGACCTCTAAGTCTCAAGCTAACCCCTCACCTTCAAGCCCACCTCCGAAGAGTGGAAGTAAGAGCATCAATTCCTCGAAGAGCAAAACTCAAGTTAATGCTACTGGTGATGCTGCCAATGATTCTTCCAGCGATGATGTCAATGATGCAAAGCAGGGTCACTAAAGACAGAGCAACTTCTTCCACCAAAGAAACACTACCTCTTAGAAGAAGACATCCTTCATGAAGAGTTTGGGAACACACATACTCCAGACCATACCAGGAACAGGCACACAAGCTATGGACCTAATCTGAGACTCCAGAGCAACTACAGAAGGAGCAGCATCCACAACAATCATTCTGACTCTGAAGAAATGGAGTTTTACCATGATAAGTCAAGGATGAACACCTCTTTCAGGTCGAACACTCCTATCAGCCAACACTTCAGCAGCTAGAAGAACCCCATCAAGTACAGACAATCTGATTGTGATCCTACTGAAGTCATGATGAGCTAAGGATACATCAAACCAGTCACATCAAAGGGGGACGACGCAGATTGGGAAGCTGAAGAATTTTAACTCGTAGATGACTACAAAAATCTCTGCAAGGAAACTATCCCCCAAAACCTCACAGATGAGGATTTCAAAGAAGGAGCTCAGCTACTAGCTGAAGATTTCAGAAAGGACTTCGAATAAGACAAGACATTGTCAAGTTTCTATCTTCTCAACTTCTACACAACAACGTTTGATGCTGGTCATGGAAACTCTACTGTCAACTTCTGCTATGCAAACAAGAGCCTGGTCAAGAAACAGAAAGCTGCTGTGCGATCATCATGCTTCTCTACTAATGCTCAAGACCAAATTTCGGTGTCTGAAGGATCACGATCAAGACTGGTCCCCAAGAAGAGAGATCAACGGGCTGACGCAGAAGATCTTTTGGAGGAATACAATCACAAATAATAAAAGAGAGATTCTTCCAGAGTCAACGCCCCAAACCAAAATCTAAACGGCGTGGAGGAGGAAGAGTAAAACTAAGAAATGCTAGTAGATGAATAGGGAAACCCAATCGATCCTGACAGTGCCCTACATCATACCATCCCAATGAGAAAGGAGCTGGACTACAAAGCGAGAAGTGCAAATTCCAGTGCCAAGAAGGAACAGAGACCCAGAGAGAGAAATGCCTTTATGATCAGAAATGAAGACCATTACCTGTTCACTCGCTTATGGTGCGTGAAAGACCATTTTAAGGATTTGAGGAGCTCAGAGATCTTCTAACTCCCATACATGATTCAATAAGCCATCGATTGCTATAATTATGTTGCTGAGTGCTTGGTAAAGGAACATTACGAACTAACTGGTTCTCCCTTTATTCTAAGCCCCCACTGTAGGCTTATGTTCTCCCCCTTCAAATACTTATGTAGTCCAGTATAAATTAAGTTTAGAGACTTCCAGTATAGAGACAATTACAACTCATTCAACCCAACAGTAAACTTCAGTTCTTTGGAAACTAGTCGAGCCCATTCAACACCCTATCTTGACTAAGTGATGTACCTTGCAAACGTGCTATGCGACGGTCTAATCTACGTTGAGAGGAGATCATTTTGTATGCTGCTTTGTGCCCTCTTCAAAGCTACCCCCCAAATTGTGGTGAACCATCTCTTCCTGAACCCCTTCAAATTCCCACTCCAAGAAGCCCTCAGCTGGTTGGTCTTTGATCAATCCTCTAAAGCCTACGATGTTAAACTGATAGGTTCGACTGATTACACTAACGAACACTTCTATGAATTGGCAAGCTTTACCCAGCAGTTCGCAAACAACAAAGACTCCTTTTCAAAAATCCTGCAAGATGGGGGTTCCATCATAGTAGAGTTAATCTTCAGATAGCTGGATACTTTCATCCCTCTATCAATCTTTAGCGTCATTCGGGAAAACTCCAACCAAGAATTGGTTATCAAAAACAGTTTCAACAAGAAGGCAATCGCTATACCCAAAAGCTTTGAATCTAAAGATAGCCAACTGAAAGAGGCTTTCCAGATCTTAACAAAAGACTTTACTGATGATGGCTAGTTCTACACTGGAGTGAAGCAAGTGTTCGAGGTTCGCTTCTATTCCTGCTAGCTAAAGGTTGAAATTCCCCAAAGCCCCTAAGGCTAGTATTAAGACTTCCAATACAGAGCCAGAGAGTTCTTTGTCAGATACTTTTCTATGTAAGTTTCTTTTAAATTTAACTTTCTTAAAGGTACTGCTTTACAAGCTTTTAAAGGGCTGTCATCGACTTGCAAAGGGGTATTGGGTACCTTCAGAACCAAGTGAAAAGGTTGACCTATGAGTACGCTCCAGCAAATAGAAATTATGACCATCTCCCCACTTCACTGCGTGAATATTATATGACTACCAGTGATTTCACCTAGTCATTTGATTACGTAGTCATGGCTATAGGTCCATATGTTTATGAAATTGAACATCAAGTCGTTGATAAGTGCAGTAAGCTACAACATTTTAACCCCTTATTTAGACTCGATCTTTTAATAATATGCAAAGGAGTGTCTACATTCAGATAGAGGATCTGTTTGTCCTTTAAGCTTGATAAACTGTATTTACTAAATGAATGGGCTCTATAATTTTGTTATCAACGCCCCCAAAGAGTCTAATCTACATACAATGGGTAGAGAGGTGATAGATGGCCTAATTTAAATTACAAAGCTTGTGCATAGGACCATGACGGATTCTCTCAAGAGTAGAGAGAAGGAACTGTATGCATTTTACACCTCTACGTAAGTATTCTTCCCTGTCCGTGACTCTTCTTTAGATTCATGCAATAAAGCGATAAGGATTTCGAATTTAACCCAGACTCTCTTAACTGGGAGCTCCCCGAGGATCTTAAGATTGCAATAGGTATTGTTAAAAGTCTACCTGAGCATGTGAATACTGCACCTCCAAATAACTTCCTTTCAACTCAAAGGAGAACCATTGACTAAACAGTAGCTGAGCTCGCTATGACTTTGAGTCAAGCTGCAACCAGAAACTACTTGAATCTAACTGCCAGAGAGCAATCCCAAATTGAGCACTCACCATATCTTCTCTACTTTGAGGCCTTCAAGCACAGATTCTTCTTTATGTCTAGTGCAAAGCATGATCCTTCACAGTAAGTCTTATTGGTATTAACACTACTATAGTAAAGTCATTATCCAACAAGATTCGTACTATTTGAACATGGTTACTCACCAAATCAGGCAGCCCGATACTTGTGTAAAGATCCAAGGAATCACAATCTCCAACATTATCCAGCAAAACTAACCCCGTCATATTTAATATGATCAAGTGATGCAAGACAGAGAGGCAAGCTTCATGTTTGATCAAGAGAACAGGGAGAGTTACTTGAGGTAAAGGGAAGCTGAAAGAATGGTGTAGTCACTTGGTGACCCGTCACAAGCACAATTTGGTTACAATTACCCTCCAGCTCCAAGTAATGTTCCCAATTTCAATCAGCTGATAAACTAAACCCCTTACCCCCAACAATTGAACTACCAACAACAGTTTACATCACCAACTCCCAACCAGACTACCCAAAACCCCCTGCCTCAGCATCTAAGTCAAGCTTCTTATAACTAAACTATGAATTAATTCTAAAATGCTTATCAACCCTACCAAAACCGAACCATGTCATACAGCCAAGGACCTGGAAATGTTACACCTCCCTCCAACAATCTCATAGACCCCAATAACATCTTTGCTTACCAAAATGCTGTTTAACAGAGATAGGAAAGCCAGAAGAGGAAGAATGGGCGCTATAGATATGGCCAGTCTAGCAAGTTCCAATAACCTATGAAGAGTGCTCATGATACCATCGAATTCTTCAAGGCGAAGGCAGCACAAGATAAGAAATTGGGAGCCCAGTAGCCAGCACAAGCTACTAATCAGCTGTAAATCTAAGTTGGAGACAGATCCCCCAGAAGTCAATCTGATTAAGGTAAGAGACTTAACCCCAACCAAAACCCCAGCATAGACTCACTGGAAGGCGAGTACCTACAATCACAATTTCAAGGTTCTTTGGGAGATCAAGCATTGCAAAATAATCTCCAGAACATCCTCAGCAGCTAGGATTAGTAGCACTCCGATCAGGATTGGGTTGTACCTTCAAGCAATCCTCAGATGAGCAGCAATCAAATGCCTCAATTCTCCCAGCAGCACTACCAAGGTCTCAGCCAATCAGGAATGTGCTACATCGGAGGATAACAGCATCAGAATAACCTCTTTGGTGGCATGGGCATGAGTTCAAATCCATATCTCTAGAAGTAGTCCTTCAAGGATCACTCCACCGATGCAACTCACCCAAGCCCAACCATTGGACCAGCAACCTAGCCTGCTAACAAGAAGGGAAACTCTAGTGGTAAACCTAATCCAATCGAAGTACGAAGCGACTCGGACGCTGAGAAGAGAAAGTCGAGAAAAGAATAAGAGGGAGCCACCAACAACTCTGCAAACAAACAAAAGCAGGCTGATCCTGGCAATAAAAGAGACTCTAAGTCAAAGTAGAAGAAGAAGGGGAAGAAGGAGAAGAAGGCAGCAAGAGATTCAAATGCAAGCGAACGGGCATCCTCTGCCCTTGCAAAGACTGAGAAATAAAGAGTTGAAGACCAAGAAGAGGACATCGAGGAAGATGAGGACCTTTGATGAGCCAGCTTTGTTAGAGACCCGTGAGTCCAAGTTGAAGCAGTCAACATGCAGTGAACGCTCATACCTTATGGGCAGCATGGATCAATAGACTAGCTTAAGTTTATTTTAGATTTGTTTTTGAGTTATTTTTGTTTCATTAAGTTTTATTGTTCGTTTATATTTTTTGTCTTAACCCCCATTCAGAGTTAGTATAATGTCCATTAATAGCTTTCTATAATTCCCTTCTCATGCGCATCAACCCATTTGCTTCGCAGAGTGCGTTGAAATGTATGAATTCCCTTCACACTACAACAGTGCTTTATTATATAATTCCCCACTTATTAATTATTAGTAAATTAAAAACCAGGAGGCACACATGGAACATAAACTACAGGGACAAGCAGAACGAACCACTCAGGCTGCAGTTCGTCTATCAGCACAACACGCCCAATGCTTACCAGGTGCAGGTGTTCAGGAAACGCAAGTATCTGCAGAAAGATGATGCTTTCGAGGTGGAGAATCATAAAGGCGACCTATTCTGCAATTGCGAGGAATTCAACATCAGTGTAAAGGCTGGAGCCGAGTTCAAACTTACAGTGGCCTCCTCAAACAACGACCCAGTGAGAGTGCTTATCACTCCTACCGATGGCGAGTCCTACATGCTTTCTAGCTGTGCTTGATCAGCAGGAGGCATTGCAGCTGATGCTAGTGAGAGAGGAGGGGCACTTGAGAGCAGAGCCTTCAGATGATATAGAGTCTTTGATTTAATTTACGTTATTTAATACCTAATTCACTTCCCTAATTCACTCTCGATGTAACCCATCGAATATTAATTTCACACGCATATAAAACTTTAATTCACTGCATCAATTGTCGTGATCTGCTGAGCTGATGTTGCTTCACTGCTGAAGCTATTAGCCGACTACTACTATGCGCTGGTGAAGCCTGCCATGTCTGCATTAGGGAAATGGAGGAGTGTGATGGTTCTAGTAGTGTGGATGCTACAGTACTTACAACAACTTTCGACACTTGGCCATTGCACTCTGCGATTAGTGCTAACATCCAGGCTACAATTGTAAGCATACCCTATACCATTAACAGCATACAGAAGACTTGGATCTGCGTTGCAGATGAAGCAGCTGGTGTGAGCTGCTTGCCATCCTTGCTTCACCTACTGTTCAGTTGGCATTCTACATGCTTGGTAAGTATGGCAACTTGATCCTCACTCAAATCCTACCTTTTCTTGTAGAGGATCGGAGATAGACCAGCAACTGTGCGAAGCACTAATTGGCATGGTGAGTTTCTTGTGGAGGGAGGGCGGGTAGAGAAACGTGAAGTAGCACAATTAAGTTGACATCATTCCTTAACTTGCACAGAGTGCCAGGCAAAAGGGCTGAGGATGAGTGGGAGATAGAGCAGAATTACAGAGCTCGAGTGGAACTTTTCCAGAACCACAACTTATTTTTGGTTTAATTACAGGGTAAGTCAAATCAATTATCACAAACGAAAACATGTTTAAAAAATTAGGGCCAAAGGGTTTTGTGTTTTGGGCATTGCTGATGACAACATCAAATCAGATTAAAAGGATACAGTGTAAGATTTAAAAATTTATTACAAAATATAGGGCAGAATAAAACTACTGAACGCAGGGAAGCTGCTATTTGAACTTTAAGAAGAATTATTTAACTTAATAATCATTTTGATAATCAAAATTTGCAAATCAAAATCAATTCAAGCATTTGAGCCAAGATTATCAAAGTCTCAAATACTTTGAGTTAATAATGAATGATAAATCATCAATTATTCCAAGTTAGAAAGCTAAGCCCTCGCTCAGCAATAAACTGGCTCAGACTAGCTAGTATAAAAATATAAGGAGAAGACAGACAATCAACACCTAAAGTTGATTTTGAGAATAAATACTAATCAAACTAAGAACTAATGGTGGCCGCCCTACCCTACCCTTACCCTAATTACTGAATTGCTGAATTTGCTGAATTGTTGATTTCACTGAAACTGCTGAGGTTGATACTAAAAAAATGATTAATGCAGTAAAAGAAGTAATAAAATTACTTACTTTGATAATATTGTTGAATCTTGCCCATGTTGCTGAATCTTGCTTGTTGAAATTGCCGAATCTCTCCAAATCCTTGAATCATCTGCCTACCTAAATCCTATAAAAATCCTATAAATTTGAGATCATATTTCAGATCTTGGGGTTATTACATCATAGGTGGGGGTTAACATCATCATCAGATTAAGATTCAACGAGGCCTACCTAAGCCTCCCTTACCTTAGATTTAATTATTAGAGGAGCTGCTGATGCTGAAGATTCTCAATCTGCTTACTGCTGCTGCCCTCTGTTGTTACTGATGAATCTAAAAAAAAATAATTAAAAAGTAAAAGATTTTATAAAATTATTGGAACATTTACTTACTTGGATTAATCATTGAATCTCTAAAATCTGATGGTGCTGGTGCTACTGCTGATTTCCTGATGCTGCTATCCCAACTGCCTCACAAATGCTGCTAGTGCTGCTGCTGATCGATGAATCTAAGGTGGCCACCAATAAATCAAAACAATCAACAAAAAAACAAAATATTAATTACATTAAATATTTAGAGCGTGGCTTAAGTACCCAAATTTTAGAGAATAGAACTTTCTAGATTTTCCCAAACTAATTTTTGGAAGTTCCCAAAATATTTGGGGTTTATGATGATGTTGGCATGATTATTCAATTGTTTCAGCATTTGCTGTGATTTCAAAAACTAGTTAGTTGTTTCAGTTTAACTTGTTTTAAAGCTTTTAAAAAAGCCAACTAAAGTTTTTCACTTTTACTTTGCAACTTTGATGATTAAAAACCCAGTAATCCTAAGCTCTGTAAGTGACTCTCACTCCAAGGGTGCTGGTACACACCCTGAAGGCCGAAGTGGCGTAAGACCTCTCAGGCTGTATCCTCGCCGAGGGCTTTGCAGGGCTGTTGCTGGTACTTAAAGTACTTACTTTACTTAACTTTAGGTGAAACTTAGAGCTTGTCTGAGCTCAGCTTACTTCACAACTTTACTCTGTTACTTGAGAGTGTATTCTGTATTGGTAAGTGATATTTACACTCTTAATTACTACTATAGGTCAACAGCAGTTGAGAACTCATCTCAGCAGGTCACCTGCTTGCAGTGCTGCTCACTGCTTGTTTGTTTTGTTTGAGTCTTTTACTTCTTGTTTCTTCGTTGCATAAGCTAAGTGGTGGCTGGGTTAATACCTGGCTCACAGTGTTTAGTTGTTTGTTAGCTTCTAGTTATAAGTCTTTAGGGTTTGTGTGTGGTGGCTATGACCTGACTCTGACACCCATATTTATCTGTCGAGGGGTCCTCTGGCCAGGGCAGCCAATCTCTGGTGTTTATTGCACTGGGGAAGGGTTGCTT
>ARYC01018550.1:0-12594 GCA_000711775.1 Oxytricha trifallax
AAAAAGTATGAGAATTAGCTTCTGTTGTCAACTTAGAGTAAAACTATTACGATGAACGAAAGAATTCAATAAGCTAGTTTATTAGCTAATTTCTCAATAATTATAACTAATCGTGTTAATAAGGTGACTACTTTAAAGTCTTCACTTCTCAGGATGAGGATTAGAATAGCAGTTTAAAGACTTCCCACTAATTGATTAAGAGGCTACTGAAAAACTTATTAATAAGTTTAAATAAAGTGTGAAACTTGATGATACTGTGGCTCAATAGAAATTCACTTTAATTCTAGTCTGAGGTGCAGGCATACAAAGACCAGCAGGTAAAGATCCATCAATCAAAAGTAAGCCAGAGAGAGAGATCCAAGTCAGAGAAGAAAGAGCAAATCACCGACGTTGGAACTGAGGATGTTTAGTAGCTTGAAGAATCCAAGAAAACGTTCACTCAAGAAAAGCCAAAACGTTTGACTTTCAAATTTTTGAACAAACGCACAGTTGAACAAATGAAAACCTCTGGAAACATGATAACTTCGACTGCTTTATAGAAATATCCTCAGGATCACCCCTTCTTACGCTTCGAGTACTTAAAGGCCAGGCCAAAAGCTTTCAGAGAAGCCTAAATCTACTAGCTGGGTAGTATGAAAACTTACTTGCTTGACTGTTACGATCACATTACTCAGCAACTTTAAGGTGCCTATCAGATCAAGTTCTTAGGCTCTCCCTTCTTTGAAGAATCAGATTATCGCCTTATGTATACTCCTCACTACTCCTAATGCAAAAGAAATAGCTTCAAGATGAATGCCTTCTAGAATAGAAATAGAGGAATGGTATTCAACGCCAATTGCATTTTCAAGAGCTCACTTCGAGATGATCCAAATGGCTACTTTTATCTTACTGAAGTTATGGGGTTACTGGCTATACTTAACGATGCTCCTATGTTCGCCAATACTTTAGCATTCTCAATGATGGTTTGCGGATTGCTCGAGATGAAACCTGAATAGTTCTTGAGCGATTACTTCCTAAATCCCCTGAGATTTCCACTCACTTCCGTCTTAAATTGGTGTGCATTTGATTGCAAATCTAGAAGTTACAAAGTTGCTCTTTCTATTTCAAAAAGATATTTTTGATTACGACTTGTACAGGATGCAGAGTATTTGCAGGTTTATCAGTCTCAACAATAAAATATTTAAGCCTTTCTTTGAGGACCGACATGGAAGTTTGATAGTTGAGCTGATCTACATGTTTGCAGACTCCCCTATTCCTAAAGTCACTTTGCAGTTTTAAGAATTGACAAAGATGGACAAATGCTGCTCATGTCAAGCATACAGAAAGTAACCAGATTTCCAGTGATTATCAAGGATGAGAATGACTAAGAGGAGGTGATCATGAGTGTTATCTTGGAGTTGATGAATGACGATGGGGCTCTTTCAGGACTCAAGACTGTGTTCACCATCAAAATATATGGCTGTGAGCGTGACTTGACTCCTGTAACTACATTCTTGGGCTAAGACAGACACCCACATTCTAGCTCGTGAATTTTTCCAAAGGATCTTTAGCTGGTAAGATTTTGACACATCTAATAATTTATAGGTATTCAGGCAAAGAATTGCTTTATGCTGTAGTCGACCTAAAACGGCAGCTCGATTATTTGATGATTTAGTCTAGCGCTCTCACATACGAGTATGCTAGTGACCGTTGACTACAAAGATGAGGATGTGGATGCTTGCAGAATGGTTACTTAAGAAGCTGATGAAATGATAAAACTGGTGAATGTCATTAATACTCTAAAGGGGCTGCAATAAGAATATCAAGACCCTCAATCTTGTGCAGGTAATATTATTCAAAAATAGAATTTCTATTAGAGCATCATGTAAGCCAGCTTAAGGAAAAAATCATACTAAACGAAGCTAAACCCTACAATTATGATCCATATTTCATTATCGAAATCAGAGCATAAATCATCGATTTGATGTTGGTTTTAACAAGAAGCACTGATCAAAGTGCAAACTTTTAGCATGGCATTCCAGATTTATTGCTTAATTATTGAAGGAAATTTACCCAGGCTTTTATTAAAGATTTAGACAAAGAACTGGTAGATACAAATGCTCACTTGTATGACTGGATCACTACAAGGTAAACTCAATGAACTTTTAATATGTTGTTAATATAGAAATTAGGAGGTGTTCAATGAATGGCATCAATACTCTCTGGAGTATCTCAACCTCTAACTTCCTCAAGACTTAAGATTGCTCATTTAAATGACAAATCAAGAATCCACTATTCTCAACACCAGCGTTTCTCAACCCCCGTCTGCCCGCGTAACCTAGTTGGTTCGCTATGTTGATGACATACAGCAAGAGATTATTAAAAATGTCGTCTTACCATTAGAAAAACCAGTGCTAAGAACAAAGGAGGAGTAGAAAGAATTTCATATCAGCCCAATGCTTTCAAAACTGAAAAATTTATTCCCTCAATTCTTTAACATTGCTTCAACCAGACAATCAAATCAAAAGTAAGGATAACGTATTGTTAATTATTAATAGTGTTCTATCAAAAATCAGAGAATCAGAACAGCAATTTGCAGTTCTTGGCAAGCGAGGGGTGAATTAAATCCCTGGCCTAATTCAACAGAATAGATTTTAACTTCTGGCATTGGTGTTCACAACTAGTACAATCAATCACAGAATGGACTAGTTCTCAAACTAGTGCAACTATTCTCAGCAGAATCAATACAGTCAGAACTATGCAAATGATTTAAGTCAACATCGTGACTCAAGCCTGGTTTCTAACTACAATGTTCCATCCTAATAGAGCCCTATATCTCTTAATAGCTACCCTGTAAACCTAATGAACCAGAGCCAATACCAAATTTATCAACAGTAATAAAACCAAAATATCTTATCCAATACTACTGACACGGCTACAAAAAGTTAAGGCTCAACTCACACAGCCCAAATTAGCTCTTAACAAACTATGGGTTTTGGACCAACAAATAACATACCAGCTCAAAATAATGCAAGTGGTTCCAATGCTTAGAAGAAAGTTAGCAGACCTAAAAAAGAATTAAAGCTTAGAAAGCAAATGATAAGAAAAATCTCAAACTTATTGCACCCAAATCTAAAGTTGCCTTATAAGAAGAAGATAGTCATACTGATCCAACTTACGTGCCATAACAAACAAAGAAAGTTAAGAAAGGCAATAATCTTACTTAAAGTCCCATATCAAAAGCAGCTACTGATTAGAACATGCCTTTTGAAGAAAAAATCCTTAGTGGAACTGATTCTGATAATGAGTCTCGTAAACAAGCTGAAAATGTCAATGCTAATTCAGATTAGTCACAGAGTGTTGCTAAGAAGACATAACCCACCTCGATCCAAACTCCAGCATGATTAGGGATTGCATGAAATAAATCCATAAAGTGCCTGATCAATCCCAAAGGCCTTTTGATGACATTTTAATCGAAAAGGGACTCAGCCAAAACAATAGGTACAGTCAAAATAGTTAGAATGTGCTTCCACAAGCTCAATCCAGGCAGTTGAATCCTGGTTTCTAGAATCAAAGTGGGAATATCTTCAATTACTTCAGTCCCTAGAAGAGTGATAAAGTGTCTTCAACTGCTGCTTAAACCCCAATCAAGATGCAAGTCTTAAATAATCAGCGCTCTGGTATCATCAGAGATTAGAGCTAAGGCCTAACTGGTATGAACTAGAACTCATATATGGGCAGTCCAGTTGCAAATCTACCCCTATCTAGTTAAATCTACTATTATAACTCCCTACAGCCAACTTAATCTTTCTTCTCATAATATCCAAGCCCTGCAATTAATCCCATCAATCCACTTATGATTCTTCCTGCCCCGATGCAGCAACTCTAAAATTTGTACTTGGCTTAAAATTCTGTCATAGGAAGTGGAAACAACCCCTTTATGAATAGTATGAATAACAATTCATAAGTTCCTGATAATAAGTCCAGAAAAACTAGAACCCTATAGATGTAAGAAAAGACCCTATAGGTGGTAGAGAAGAAAGGAATCGAGAAAGGAAACAAAAACAAAAAGGTTACAAAGAGAACTAAAAAACAGAAGAAGAAGGCAAATGTTAAGAAGAGACAGTTTCCTGCTTTCAGTGAATTGGTCTAGCAAACATTAATTTAAAACCCCGTTAATCAGAATTCCTCCTCAAAAGAAGGTTCCTTAGAAGATTTATTGATGCATGCGGAAGAGCCTGATCAAAACGTGTATTTGACCCAACAATAGCAAAATTCACTTTTAAAACCCCAGTCTTGCTCTAAGAACTTGAGCGCTAACCAACTTCAACAGGATTCCCAAGTGCAAGTTGATGGCAACAAAAAGAATGAAGGATTTGTTCCTGTGATGAGCTTACAACAGTCATAGTATGAGCTTTCGTTCTAAAGACACCCAGGCGGCGGTTAGGATGACTAAGTTTAGTTCAATGAGTACAACCTGCAGAATTAACAACATGCCAACTCCTCTTAAGTGGAATTTGGGGAGATTCAATAAGATAGACTTAATGAGTAAGATGTTGATGACGATGATTATGAAAAGGGTATGATAGCATTGGGTAGCCACTCTTCTTCTTCTCAGGAAGAGAAACAGCATGAGGAGGAGCAGAAGTAGTAAGAGTAACAACAAAAGCAGAACCAAGATCTACTACAAGAACATGAGAAAAATTAAGAACTAAATCTGGAAGAGACACAATCAGAACAAGAAATAGATTAAGATCATCCATCACAACAGCTCTAGATTCAGAAGAAGCTCGAAGAGCAGCAAGAGTAGATCGAAGAGCAGAAGCAAGAGTAGATCGAAAAGCAGCAAGAGCAGAAGCAAGAGTAGATCGAAGAGCAGAAGCAAGAGCAAGCAACAGCAAGTGTAGCAGCAAGAGTAACAGTAAGTGCAGCAGCAAGAGCAACTAAGAAATCAACCAGGACCAAACAACAGCAACATAGACCAGGGTGTAGGATTGCCTCAAGATTAGGACAATCAGGCTTTGCCAGGAAATTCCTCAGACATCGTCAAGAAAGATGGAGACAAGGATGGTCTAGATGATTTTGGTCTCCAGTAGTGAAGTTCGTTGCTGCTCTTTCATTTATAATATTTCTCAAGTATATTTTCCAAAAACTTAAGTGTTTACTGTTTGACAAGTTATTCTATTTTTTCAATAAGAAAATTACATTTGCTTTAATTCTTACACTATTATTATTAATATATGCAATGCTCAATTTATAATAAGTGATTGAGCTATTCTTAAGTCGAATAATTTAAATTAATGATAATAATTGTATTTATCTGGCCTTTTTAATGCAGCACTCATTCATAACAGACTAAACAGGGTAGAATCTGACTGGCACTCTAGTCCTTCAAATCGTGGATGAATCGCTGGAGCAGTACAGAATCGTGTTCGGCATCCAACTTGTCTTTCACACCATCAGAACAATTCAGATTGAGGGCCTGTACAAGGGAGACAACTAAAAACTTATCCGATTTGTGATAGAAGTCATTAACTTTAGGTATAGGCCTGCTTAAGCTTAAGAGCTTGGTTGATCAACTCAGCGCCTGTTCACAACTAAGAGTAGTATAGTTTGAGCTTCAAGTATTAATGAAGCGTAGCCTTATCAGTAAAATATATATTCTATAATACCTAAATAAGTTCTTTATATTTATTATTAAGTAATAATCATATAATTCTATAATAAAACTTAAGAATGAAGTCAAGCAAACTTACGAAGCAGCACTGCTTCACCTTCAAGCACTCTGCTCATGCACCTGGTGTGATACATCGTGGAGATTTACAAGGTGAGCAACTCATCAAAGTTAACCCATTTCTCAAGTATAGGTGATCGATGAACGCTTCAAGCGAACTTTCAAGTTCCAGGTGGATCCTCAAAGTGGCTTTTCAAACGTTGTACTTCTGGAGGTTGCTCCGAGGTGAACCAATTGTGGTGGTAACCTATAAGTGGTGTGGCTATCATAACGTATGGATATACCCATTCAAGAAGGAGGATCCACACATGCACTCATAGTATATTAATCTTGATCCTGACGATCCTTCAGACGGTTGGTTCTTCAGCTTTGATAACTACAGTCTTATACAGGTGGAGTAAGCAATACTATTATACTATTCAAACTATCGCTTACGCGCAATTTATAGCTAAATCAAGGGAGAATACAGAAAGACTGTGAATAAGTATGATGAAGAAATGAGGATGCAGTTGACATCACATGAAATGCCAGAGCCCTAAGATTTTGTTGGATCAGTCAGTTTTACAACATGATATAAAGTTCAAAAGATTGAGTGATTGATTAATTTAGAGTGATTTAAAACTACTATGGTGATTTATATACACTATTAAAAACTACTAAATTAACCTAAGTAGGCTAAATTATTGACACTAATAATACCTTAGAAGTTATTTAATTTAAACTCAAACTAAGTTGCCCTAATTAACCTTTAGACATTTAAAAGACTTAAAATGAGATTTATAAAAATATAATGCAAAATTATTGTTTAAAAGTTATTATCCAAGAAAATCAAAACCTCTCTAATTTGACTATTACTCTAATAGATTTAAAATATATTAATCATTAATCCTCATGCTAAAGTCATTGAGAAAATCAAAGCAAATTTATCCAATTATTTTATTCATACTTAGTAGTATTAATAATGAAAATCAGAGCAATAAAATAAATCAAACTTTCTACTTCCCTAATCCCTAAACCTATTCAGACTATCAACAAACAGCGATTTATTTTTACTTAAATGATGTGAGAGCTCTGTTATTAAATTTCACGCATTCTAATTCTTGATAGTTCCTATAAAAAGTTAACAAAATAAATCAAATATTAAAGAAAGATTTTTGGATAATTTACCTTAAACTGAATCATATCCCTGATTTTGCTGACTGATCTGCTTCCTATTATTCATACCTATATTAAAAAGATTAAAAGATAAAAGTTGGATTTTGATGAGAGATTCTCCTCAGTATTCCTCTGTACCCAACTGTAAGAATGAGTTCCAATAAACAAACTTAGGAAGTTGGGGAAGAATACCGCCTCCAATGGTGTCTTCCAATACCCACCAAGGGAAGGATCAGCGGCTTTGATTCTAGGATTCCAATATCCTCTTGAATCGCAGCCTACGATCTGTTGATTTAAAGTTCCAATTCTTCATAATCAACCGGAGAAACATTTCATAAATTTAATTATAAACTGTCTCGCTTAAGTAGGGTTTCTACTAATTTAAATATTTGGTTCTAACTTTTTGGAAAAAAGATTATTATTTTGCATTGTTGACTTTGATAATTTACTTGATTTAACATTTTTAAAGTCGCTTAATCCAATCAAAAATCTCAGATTTTTTCAACCATATTGTTTTAGGTCGACTCTCTTGTTACTTTAAAACACTAGTCTCTTAAATCTCAATGTGTAGATATGATTTTAATTTTCTTTAATTATGAGAATCGCAAATTTAGAAAATTTTCTAAAATTATTGCTAACTCTTTGAAAACTTTAAAAATTTTGAATGGAAGGTTGATCAACCATTGCTGTGGTAGAATTCTTTAACTAGGAGTTTATAGACTCTATTAGTTTGTTTTTCCTATCTATTAATTGATTCTGTAAACCTCTGATGTTCTCATTATAGGCTAGCAGTAAAAGTCAAACACTCTCAATTTAGAGAGATTTTCCAAAAAACTTTACTTTTAAACACTTTACTCTTGAATGGAGGGTATCCAACCATAGGCTGCGGCTGGACCCTAATGCTCCCGAGTAGAAGGAGCATGTTAAAATGATGGGGAGTATAAAATATAGGGAGGAGTCGAAAGTTAGGGCAGCAGAAAGTCAGGAGGCAAAAGTTTAATTATGGGGGCTAATTTGCAAATTTTTTAATGTGATAATGAATTATGAAATTCGCTGGCTTAAATAGGGCATTTTTGGAACCATACAACCTGGAGTCATACAGCCGGAGCCATGCAACCTGGGATCCATACAACTTTAGGTTGATTCTTGCATAGTAGTTTGAATAAGCAGCTTTAGTACTTCTAATTGAACCTATACATACTTAGCGAATATCTATACACTGGTACATGATTTTTTGAGATATATTCAGGATATCTTCCTGGAACCATACAACCTGAGGGGTGGAACCATACAACCTTGAGGTATCTTCAGGATATCTTCATCTGGAACTATACAACCTTAGAGTGGATTCATGCAACCTAACCTCCAAATTTATCTATACCACCTCAATTTGAGCTCAATCACTTATATATGATGTTGCTATACCTAATTGCATTGATTGGAGAGGGTATGGTGGTATTGTGCTAAGAGTGGTCAGAAAATGTAGGTTTGACTTTAGAGTGGTTTTGACTTCTTAACTGTAGTATAGCTTTGAAATTTAGGCCTATTCTCAAACTTAAGTCCAATACACTTGACTTACCCAACTCTCACCTAACCATCCGAAAATCATCCAAATCATCATATATCTCATCCGAGGCATCGAAAACATCATTAGAGTTGAAGTCAGAGCCCTTAGGCAAAAATCGATGTTTGAAGTTAGAGGCTCAAACTAGGGGTTTGAAAGCTGTTATAAACTGTCATGAAAAACTAAGAATTTTTGAAGTTTGGCCTCTTGAATACTAACCCATAGACGATCAGATCAGCTTGTATTTGCATTTAAATATGCATCTATGTTGTATTATATCAAAACAATGTAGTGAGGCTCGCTAATCATAAAGTAAGCAGAGCTATTAGCAATATTCTCCAAAATTTTATGACTTTGAAATTTAGAGATATCTTCAGGATATCTTCCTGGAGCCATACAACCTAAGGGTGGAACCATACAACCTCAAAACCCAAAATTTGATAAAATCTCATAATAATGAAAAATTTATTCCTAATATAAGTGCATATGAATACTGCAATCGATTGATGTATTATCTATTCATTTAGGAGAGTGCAATCACAAAGTATAATAGAATAGTAAATTAGATTAAAGAGTATAGTGCAAGAGATTAGGTTGTGAATGTATTAGGGAAGGGATTATTAATAGTTTGCGAATTAGTCACTGACAGTTGTTAAGAACGCGATTTCATCCTTAAGGTGCATGATATGTCTTGGGTAGTCTGCTTCAATCATGCCTAAGAGTTCATTAGCAACATTTTTGATAGTTATCTTGCCAGACCAGAGTAGTTGCACTTAGCCATAGCCTCTGAATTGATTTCCATACGCTGGAGCTGCCTTCTCTTCATCAGAAAGAAATTCGTCTTTACAAACCTTCAGAATCAATTTATTTTGACCTGGCTTTAGTACTAAGTATAGAATGAAAGCAATTGGCTTGTTCAAGTATTCGTTAGATTGATGAATTGATTGTCGTCTCTGGCTGCTTGCTGCACTTCCTTGGAAACTACACTAAAGCCACTCCAAGGTTTGAAGAGTCGATCCTTTTTGAAAGCATAATCTAATCCAGCAATCAACACTTTCATATTGAAGGAAGTTGGCCCAACTAGATATCTCATGATATTTTGATGATGAGCGAATATGCCTCACTGCATTAGTTCAAGATTTGCAATACATACTCCTATAGCTATTCTTAGTCTGTAAACATGCTTGAGCTTTGATGCGTTCATCAGGAATTTGCCAAGAGGAAAGAATTTCTAGTTTATACTGAAGCTTTAAATGAACAAACTTTCATCACTGTCAAAGAAAAGATTTTGGCAAGGCAGAATGAACTTGGCGTCTCTATGGTCTCTCAATAAGTTTAATTCGTGATTTGCTCTATTCTTAGCGTTTGTATTTAATAGTCTCAAAGATTTAAAGCTTGAAGTTGCTTGTTAATGTATTGAGGATTTAAACCCCAAGTAGTTGCTCTATACCTTCCCTATTATTCACGTTAGTGCTACTTCAACCTCTTACATAAAAACTGGGCCAAAGATAATGATTCAAGATCATGATGCAATTTGATGGATTGATTTTAAAGTAGGTAATCTATAGTTATGATAAGAATGTTATAATTAATACTCTGGATTGGATATGAAGGGTAAATTTATTGCTGATAATTGGAATCATGAGAAATTCAGGAATGTTGTATGCAAGGTAGAGAGCAGTATATTTTTGCCACCTCTCACAAAGCTATCAGAGAGGTTCTTTGTAAAGTTTATCAGTTTATATATAAATTGAAGGAGTAGCATTCCATTAGCATAATCAATAGGAATGTTGTTAACACCTCGGATGACTCTCACGAATCCATTCGCATTCAAGTGAAGAACCCCAGGAGTTTATATAATTTAGTATTAGTTCTATTTTAAACCATAATTACTACTGAAGCATCGTAAACAATGCTCTAATCATCAATAGAATTTCTTTGATTTGATCTTTAAGTATTGCATTAATAAGAGGAGTTGAAATTTATGAAATCTTTGCAAATTATTGCAATTCTTGCAGAAGTTGATTGGAGCGCATTCAACACCATTGAAGTTGCATCTTGTATGATAGGTAGAGCAAGTATCATCAGTGATCTCAGATTAGTGCATGAATTGATAGACAGCGATAGCATTGCAAGACAAACTCCTCAGATATGTGAACTACTGTTCGTCACCGCCATTTAAACTAGTATCTGTTAATTTTTAATATATAATATACTAATTAATCTCAAAGTGTGATTTATATGATTTCGATTGATTTTAAAATAATAACTTAACAGGCAGAGGTTTATAATGGTAGAATAATCTAAAAATTATCACTTTTGACATCGATAAGCATGTCTCCCTATTATTGGATGTATAATCTGAGAATCCTTTTGATTATGCTGAATTTCATTATATAAATAGTTTTCAAGTAATTTTGATGGATGAATATGATTCTACTATATGTTTTTATTGAAAGCAGCCTGCGGAAGATCCAACAGTGTATGTTGGGTCTTGCTTTCAATAAAAACATATAGTAGAATCATATTCATCCATCAAAATTAGTTGAAAACCATTTTTATAATGAAATTCAGCATAATCATAAGGATTCTCAGATTATACATCCAATTATAGGGAGGCATGCTTATCGATGCCAAAAGTGTTAATTTTAAGATTATTCTACCATTATAAACTTCTGCCTGTTAAGTTATTATTTTAAAATTAATCGAAATCATATAAATCACACTTTGAGATTAATTAGTATATTATATATTAAAAATAAACAGATATTAGTTTAAATGGCGGTGACGAACAGTAGTTCACATATCTGAGGAGTTTGTCTAGCAATGCTATCGCTGCCTATCAATTCATGCACTAATCTGAGATCACTGATGATACTTGCTCTACCTATCATACAAGATTCAACTTCAATGGTGTTGAATGCGCTCCAATCAACTTCTGCAAGAATTGCTATAATTTGCAAAGATTTCATAAATTCCAACTCCTCTGATTAATGCAACACTTAAAGATCAAATCAAAGAAATTCTATTGATGATTAGAGCATTGTTTACGATGCTTCAGTAGTAATTATGGTTTAAAATAGAACTAATACTAAATTATATAAACTCCTGGGGTTCTTCACTTGAATGCGAATGGATTCGTGAGAGTCATCCGAGGTGTTAACAACATTCCTATTGATTATGCTAATGGAATGCTACTCCTTCAATTTATATATAAACTGATAAACTTTACAAAGAACCTCTCTGATAGCTTTGTGAGAGGTGGCAAAAATATACTGCTCTCTACCTTGCATACAACATTCCTGAATTTCTCATGATTCCAATTATCAGCAATAAATTTACCCTTCATATCCAATCCAGAGTAAGTTAATTATAACATTCTTATCATAACTATAGATTACCTACTTTAAAATCAATCCATCAAATTGCATCATGATCTTGAATCATTATCTTTGGCCCAGTTTTTATGTAAGAGGTTGAAGTAGCACTAACGTGAATAATAGGGAAGGTATAGAGCAACTACTTGGGGTTTAAATCCTCAATACATTAACAAGCAACTTCAAGCTTTAAATCTTTGAGACTATTAAATACAAACGCTAAGAATAGAGCAAATCACGAATTCAACTTATTAAAAGACCATAGAGACGCCAAGTTCATTCTGCCTTGCCAAAATCTTTTCTTTGACAGTGATGAAAGTTTGTTCATTTAAAGCTTCAGTATAAACTAGAAATTCTTTCCTCTTGGCAAATTCCTGATGAACGCATCAAAGCTCAAGCATGTTTACAGACTAAGAATAGCTATAGGAGTATGTATTGCAAATCTTGAACTAATGCAGTGAGGCATATTCGCTCATCATCAAAATATCATGAGATATCTAGTTGGGCCAACTTCCTTCAATATGAAAGTGTTGATTGCTGGATTAGATTATGCTTTCAAAAAGGATCGACTCTTCAAACCTTGGAGTGGCTTTAGTGTAGTTTCCAATGAAGTGCAGCAAGCAGCCAGAGACGACAAATCAATTTATCAATCTAACGAATACTTGAACAAGCCAATTGCTTTCATTCTATACTTAGTGCTAAAGCCAGGTTAAAAACAAATTGATTCTGAAGGTTTGTAAAGACGAATTTCTTTCTGATGAAGAGAAGGCAGCTCCAGCGTATGG
>ARYC01018551.1:0-17059 GCA_000711775.1 Oxytricha trifallax
TTGAAGAGGCGATCCTTTTTGAAAGCATAATCTAATCCAGCAATCAACACTTTCATATTGAAGGAAGATGGCCCAGCTAGATATCTCATGATATTTTGATGAGGAGCGAATATGCCTCGCTACATTAGTTCAAGATTTGCAATACATACTCCTATAGCTATTCTTAGTCTGTAAACATGCTTGAGCTTTGCTGCATTCATCAGGAATTTCCCAAGAGGGTAGAATTTCTAGTTTATTCTGAAGCTTTAAATGAATAAACTTTCATCACTGTCAAAGAAAAGATTTTGGCAAGGCAGAATGAATTTGGCGTCTTTATGGTCTTTTAATAAGTTGAATTCGTGATTTGCTCTATTCTTAGCGTTTGTATTTAATAGTCTCAAAGATTTAAAGCTTGAAGTTGCTTGTTAATGTATTGAGGATTTAAACCCCAAGTAGTTGCTCTATACCTTCCCTATTATTCACGTTAGTGCTACTTCAACCTCTTACATAAAAACTGGGCCAAAGATAATGATTCAAGATCATGATGCAATTTGATGGATTGATTTTAAAGTAGGTAATCTATAGTTATGATAAGAATGTGTAAACTTACTCTGGATTGGATATGAAGGGTAAATTTATTGCTGATAATTGGAATCATGAGAAATTCAGGAATGTTGTATGCAAGGTAGAGAGCAGTATATTTTTGCCACCTCTCACAAAGCTATCAGAGAGGTTCTTTGTAAAGTTTATCAGTTTATATATAAATTGAAGGAGTAGCATTCCATTAGCATAATCAATAGGAATGTTGTTAACACCTCGGATGACTCTCACGAATCCATTCGCATTCAAGTGAAGAACCCCAGGAGTTTATATAATTTAGTATTAGTTCTATTTTAAACCATAATTACTTGAAGCATCGTAAACAATGCTCTAATCATCAATAGAATTTCTTTGATTTGATCTTTAAGTGTTGCATTAATCAGAGGAGTTGGAATTTATGAAATCTTTGCAAATTATAGCAATTCTTGCAGAAGTTGATTGGAGCGCATTCAACACCATTGAAGTTGAATCTTGTATGATAGGTAGAGCAAGTATCATCAGTGATCTCAGATTAGTATGAATTGATAGGCAGCGATAGCATTGCAAGACAAACTCCTCAGATATGTGAACTACTCTTCGTCACCGCCATTTAAACTGATATCTGTTTATTTTTAATATATAATATACTAATTAATCTCAAAGTCTGATTTATATGATTTCGATTAATTTTAAAATAATAACTTAACAGGCAGAGGCTTATAATGGTAAAATAATCTAAAAATTAACACTTTTGGCATCGATAAGCATGCCTCCCTATAATTGGATGTATAATCTGAGAATCCTTATGATTATGCTGAATTTCATTAAAAAATGGTTTTCAACTAATTTTGATGGATGTATATGATTCTACTATATGTTTTTATTGAAAGCAGCCTGCGGAAGATCCAACACTGTATGTTTGATATTGCTTTCAATAAAAACATATAGTAGAATCATATACATCCATCAAAATTAGTTGAAAACCATTTTTATATTGAAATTCAGCATAATCATAAGGATTCTCAGATTGTACATCCAATAATAGGGAGGCATGCTTGTTGATGCCAAAAGTGTTAATTTTTAGATTATTCTACCATTATAAACTTCTGCCTGTTAAGTTATTATTTTAAAATTAATCGAAATCATATAAATCACACTTTGAGATTAATTAGTATATTATATATTAAAAATAAACAGATATCAGTTTCAAAATGGCGGTGACGAAGAGTAGTTCACATGTCTGAGGAGTTTGTCTTGCAATGCTATCGCTGCCTATCAATTCATGCACTAATCTGAGATCACTGATGATACTTGCTCTACCTATCATACAAGATTCAACTTCAATGGTGTTGAATGCGCTCCAATCAACTTCTGCAAGAATTGCTATAATTTGCAAAGATTTCATAAATTCCAACTCCTCTGATTAATGCAACACTTAAAGATCAAATCAAAGAAATTCTATTGATGATTAGAGCATTGTTTACGATGCTTCAGTAGTAATTATGGCTTACAATAGAACTAATACTAAATTATATAAACTCCTGGGGTTCTTCACTTGAATGCGAATGGATTCGTAAGAGTCATCAGAGGTGTTAACAACATTCCTATTGATTATGATAATGGAATGCTACTCCTCAATTTATATATAAACCAGATAAACTTTACAAAGTACCTCTATGATAGCTTTGTGAGAGGTGGTAAAAATACACTGCTCTCTACCTTGCATACAACATTCCTGAATTTCTTTCATGATTCCAATTATCAGCAATAAATTTACCCTTCATATCCAATCCAGAGTAAGTTTACTATAACATTCTTATCATAACTATAGATTACCTACTTTAAAATCAATCCATCAAATTGCATCATGATCTTGAATCATTATCTTTGGCCCAGTTTTTATGTAGAGTTGAAGTAGCACTAACGTGAATAATAGGGAAGGTATAGAACAACTATTTGGGGTTTAAATCCTCAATACATTAACAAGTAACTTCAAGCTTTAAATCTTTGAGACTATTAAATACAAACGCTAAGAATAGAGCAAATCACGAATTCTACTTATTAATAGACCATAGAGACGCCAAGTTCATTCTGCCTTGCCAAAATCTTTTCTTTGACAGTGATGAAAGTTTGTTCATTTAAAGCTTCGAATAAACTAGAAATTCTACCCTCTTGGGAAATTCCTGATGAACGCATCAAAGCTCAAGCATTCTTACAAATTAAGGATAGCTATAGGAGTATGTATTGCAAATTTGGAACTAATGTAGCGAGGTATATTCGCTCCTCATCAAAACATAATGAGATATCTAGTGGCCATCTTCCTTCAATATGAAAGTGTTGATTGCTGGATTAGATTATGCTTTCAAAAAGGATCGACTCTTCAAACCTTGGAGTGGCTTTAATGTAGTTTCCAAGGAAGTGCAGCAAGCAGCCAGAGACGACAAATCAATTCACCAGTCCAAAGAATATCTAAATACACCAGTTGCTTTCATTCTATACTTAGTGCTAAAGCCAGGTCAAAATAAATTGATTCTGAAGGTTTGTAAAGACGAATTTCTTTCTGATGAAGAGAAGGCAGCTCCAGCGTATGGAAATCAATTCAGAGGCTATGGCTAAGTGCAACAACTCTAGTCTGGAAAGATAACTATCAAAAATGTTGCTAATGAACTCTTAGGCATGATTGAAGCAGACTACCCAAGACATACCATGCACCTTAAAGATGAAATCGCGTTCTTAAGCAACTGTCAGTGACCAATTCGCAAACTATTAATAATCCCTTCCCAAATACATTCACAACCTAATCTCTTGCACTATACTCTTTAATATAATTCAAACTTCTATTCTACTTTGCGATTACACTCTACTCAATGACTAAATAATGCAGCAATCGATTGCAATATTCATATGCACTTATATCAGGCAAAAATTTTGCATTATTATGAGATTCTATCAAATTTTGGGTTTAAGGTTGTATGGCTCCACCCTCAGGTTGTATGGTTCCAGGAAGATATCCTGAAGATATCTCAAATTTCAAGGCTTATGAAAATTTTCGAGAATATTTCTAATAGCTCTGCTTACTTTATGATTGGCGAGTCTTATTACATTGATATGATATAATACAACAGTGATGCTTATATATATGCAAATACAAGCTGATCTGGTGTCTATGGGTTATAATATAAGAGACCAAACTTCAAAAATTCTTAGTATTTCTAGTTGTTTATAACAGCTTTCAAAGCACCAGTTTGAATCTCTAACTTCAAACATCGATTTTTGCCTAAGGGCTCTGACTTCAACTCTAATGATGTTTTCGATGCCTCTGAGATGCTTAATGATGATTTGGACGGTTTGGCATGGTTAGGCAAGAGTTGGGTAAGTCAAGTGTGTTGATCTTAAGTTTGAGAATAGGCCTAAATTCTTAGTGATACTATGGTTATGAATAGAAAAATCACTCTGAAATCAAAATTTTATTTTGATACCCCTCTCATCCCTATACCTCCATACCACCACAAATCATGTAATATAGCATAGTAACAGCGAATTTAAGTATTAGAGCTCGATTGTGGGGGATAAAGATGAATTTAAGATGCTAAGTTGTATGACTCCACTCTAAGGTTGTATGGTCCCAGATGAAGATATCCTGAAGATACCTCAAGGTTGTATGGTTCCACCCCTCAGGTTGTATGGTTCCAGGAAGATATCCTGAAGATATCTCCAAAATTCATGCATTAATGCATAAAAAAATCGCTAAGTATGTATAGGGTTCAATTAGAAGTACTAAAGCTGCTTATTCAAACTACTATGCAAGAATCAACCTAAAGTTGTATGGATCCAGGTTGCATGGCTCCGGCTGTATGACTCCAGGTTGTATGGTTCCAAAAATGCCCTATTTAAGCCAGCGAATTTCATAATTCATTATCACATTAAAAATTTCGCAAATTTAGGGCGAAAACCAAACTTTTGCCTCCTCAATTTCTGTGCCCTAACTTTAGACTCCTCCCTATATTATATACTCCCATCATTTTAACATGCTCCTTCTACTCGGGAGCATTAGGGTCCAGCCGCAGCCTATGGTTGGATACCCTCCATTTAAGAGTAAAAGCAGTTGTTTTTAAGTAGGTTTAAGAAAATCTCTCTGATTTCAGTAGTAATTGCACTTTTAGCTTTAAACAACAAACTTAAGAAGATTCTCAAAATAATTGATTATTATTGATAATAATCTAACATCCACTTTCAACTGGAGTATGGTCAACAACTGCTTATAGTTGATCAATTCTCCAATTATAGAGTGAGTAAAAATCTTAAAAATCACAGCAACTTTAATGATTTTTAAGGAGTTTGTAATAGTGATAAAATCTCAAAGGTTTTTAGAGAATCAAAAATAATAAAAAAAAAGCTCAATCATAGAAGGAGCAATGAATTCCAGCTATAGACCATAGCTTATACTCTAAATCTAAAGAAACTAAAACTTTTGCAAGTGAACAGTGATTTATGAGAAATCAAGGCCTTAATTAAAATCTCTGATTTTAAATCAAAATTAATAATTGCTTAATTATCAAAACTTCCCAAAAGTTAGAACCCAATATTTAAATGAGTAGAAACCCTACTTAAGCGAGACAGTTTATAATTAAATTTATGAATGTTTCTCCGGGTAACTAAGAGAATTGGAACTCTTTCTCAACAGATCACCAGGCAGCGATTCAAGAGGATATTGGAATCCTAGAATCAAGCCGCTGATCCTTCCCTTGGTGGGTATCGGAAGACACCATTGGAGGCGGTAGTCCTCCTCAATCGATAATTGATGTTATTCGTAATACAATTAGACATTGAGTACCGAGGACTACTGAGGAGAAATCTTTCATCAAAACATTTTTTCTTAATCATTTTATAGGAATTCAGAGTACAGAATCAAAGCAGGACATCGGAAGTATTTCAGTAATTTTAGTAAGTATAATAAATCAATCTCTTTTTAATTAATCTTCCTTTTTAATCATTTCTATAGCTAACTTTTTAATAAATGCACTTTCAGTAGAGAGCTCTGATAATCAACTTTAAATCAAAATCAGACTTGTGATTGGGTTTGTTAGGTATAGATGTTTAGGGCATTTAGGGAAGTAGGGTTGTAGTATATTGATATTCTTGTCTGTGATTTTTCTTGTTTTTACATAGTTTTTAAGTTCTACGATTTATGAATAATAATTGGAATGGTTTGATTAAATTTTCTCGGGAGTATTAGATGTAGGAAGTTTATAAATTTGTAATGAATGGTGCTAAAATTAGAGAGGTTTTTTATCAAGTTGTGTTGAGATTTAAATTAATTATAAACTTAATCTAAGTTATTATAAATCACTCTTTTAGTGTAATTAGCTTTAAGGTCAATTTAAGCTTTTAGTTTTAGTTTAATTTAACTTAAATTAGCGTTTTGGGAATCATAGTTTAATTACTTAGGTTATTTAGTAAAATTTTGTACTTATAGATGGTGTAAATATACCCATAGTAGTTTTTTTATCACTCTAAACTGATATTCACTCAATAGTTTTATTTCATACAGTAAAACTGACTGCTCCAACAAATTCTTAAGGTTCTGGCATTACATGCGATGTCAACTGATTCCTCATTTCTTCATCATACTTATTCACAGTCTTTCTGTATTCTCCCTTGATTTAGCTATAAATTGCGCGTAAGCGATGGTTTGAATAGTATAATAATATTTCTTACTCCACCTGTATAAGACTGTCGTTATCAAAGCTGAAGAACCACCCATCAGAAGAATCGTCAGGATCGAGAATTATATACTATTAGTGCATGTGTGGATCCTCCTTCTTGAATGGGTATATCCATACGTTATGATAGCCACACCACTTATAGGTTACCACCACAATTGGTTCACTCGGAGCAACCTCCAGAAGTACAACGTTTGAAAATCCACTTTGAGGATCCACCTGGAACTTGAAAGTTCGCTTGAAGCGTTCATCGATCACCTATACTTGAGGAATAAGTTAACTTTGATGAGTTGCTCACCTTGTAAATCTCCACGATGTATCCACCAGGTGCATGAGCAGAGTGCTTGAAGGTGAAGCAGTGCTGCTTCGTAAGTTTGCTTGACTTCATTCTTAAGTTTTATTATAGAATTATATGATTATTACTTAATAATAAATATAAAGAACTTATTTAGGTATTATAGACTATATATTTTACTGATAAGGCTACGCTTCATTAATACTTGAAGCTCAAACTATACTACTCTTAGTTGTGAACAGGCGCTGAGTTGATCAACCAAGCTCTTAAGCTTAAGCAGGCCTATACCTAAAGTTAATGACTTCTATCACAAATCGGATAAGTTTTTAGTTGTCTCCCTTGTACAGGCCCTCAATCTGAATTGTTCTGATGGTGTGAAAGGCAAGTTGGATGCCGAACACGATTCTGTACTACTACAGCGATTCAACCATGATTTGAAGGACTTGAGTGCCAGTCAGATTATACCCTGTTTAATCTGTTATGAATGAGTGCTGCATTTAAAAAGCCAGATAAATACAATTATTATAATTAATTTAAATTATTCGACTTAAGAAAAGCTCAACACTTATTATAAATTCAGCATTGCATATATTAATAATAATAGTGTAAGAATTAAAGCAAAGGTAATATCTTATTGAAATAAAAGAATAACTTGTCAAACAATAAACACTTAAGTTTATGGGAGAAAATACTTGAGAAATATTATAAATGAAAGAGCAGCAACGAGTTTCACTACTGGAGACCATCATCATCTAGACCATCCTTGTCCCCATCTTTCTTGATGATGTCTAGTGAATGTCCTGGCAAAGCCTGATTGTCCTAATCTTGAGGCAATTCTACACCCTGGTCTAGGTTGATGTTGTTTGGTCCTGGTTGATTTCTTGGTTGCTCTTGCTGCTGCACTTACTGCTACTCTTGCTACTACACTTTCTGCTGCACTTGCTGCTGCTCTTGCTGCTGCTCTTGCTGCTACTCTTGCTGCTCTTGCTTCTGCTCTTCGATCTACACTTGCTTCTGCTCTTCGAGCTTCTTCTGAATCTAGAGGTGTTGTGATGGATGATCTTAATCGATTTCTTGTTCTGATTGTGTCTCTTCTAGATTTAGTTCTTAATTTTATTCAGGTTCTTGCAGTTGATCTTGATTCTGCTTTTGTAGTTACTCTTACTACTTGTGCTTCTCCTCATGCTGTTGCTCTTCCTGAGAAGAAGAGTGGCTACCCAATCACTGATCTAAAAATCAGTTAAAATTGCTATTTTGACAATTTTTTTAAAAGTATACAATTAAAAATATTATTTATATGTTAATAAGATAATGCACAATTAAATAACAAGCTTGTTTTGAATAGATTAAAAAATTTAATCTATGTAATACTTATAATTCAAGTTTGATAACACAGTCATGAATATTCCTAAATTATTTCATATGTCAATATATTTTTTTACTCCCTCTAAAAAACCTAATGTTGCACAATTTATTATCTGAAATCCTATAAATTAAGTTTAATGTAATATTCAGGATTTATATTATCACTTTTACACTTTTGATGATTCTATATAGAAATATAATAATCTATTAAGTGTAAAAAGTGATTCATGAGTTGCTACAATAAAAAATTTTTATCCACTAAAAATACTATTAAGGATGCTTAGAATATGTTTCTAAAATTCCATTTAAATATAATAAATCTAAAAAGAAATTAAAGAATATATTAAGTGAGGTTAATTTAAAATTTTAATAGTTATATAGGAATCACTGCATTCTTTTAAATAAGTTATAATACTGAGTAAATGTTAAAAATATTGTTGTTTATATTAAACTTAAAACGATTATGTAATGATGGTTTTTAAGATATACTATATTAAACAAACATAATTAAAATTAATATATAAATCCGTTGCTAAGTTTTGATAACTAAGCAACGCGTTGCTAAGTTGACCTAACTTGGCAACGGACTCTAAATAATATTATAATTTAAATAATTAAAAATGGGCATATTTTCTAATCAGAAAATAAAAGAGGGAATGCTATCATACCCTTTTCATAATCATTCATCAACATCTTACTCATTAAGTCCATCTTATTGAATCTCCCCAAATTACACTTAAGAGGAGTTGGCATGTTGTTAATTCTGCAGGTTGTACTCATTGAACTAAACTTAGTCATCCTAACAGCCAGGGTGTCTTTAGAACGAAAGCTCATACTATGACTGTTGTAATCCTTCATTCCTTTTGTTGCCATCAACTTGCACTTGAGAATCCTGTTGAAGTTGGTTAGCGCTCAAGTTCTTAGAGCAAGACTGGGGTTTTGAAAGTGAATTTTGCTATTGTTGGGTCAAATACACGTTTTGATCAGGCTCTTCCACGCGCATCAATAAATCGTCTTAGGAAATTTTTTTTGAGGAGGAATTCTGATTAACGGGGTTTTAAATTAATGTTTGCTAGACCAATTCACTGAAAGCAGGAAACTGTCTCTTCTTAACATTTGCCTTTGGAGCAGCTTTCTTCTTCTGTTTTTTAGTTCTTTTGTGAACCTTTTTGTTTTTGTTTCCTTTCTCGATTCCTTTCTTCTCTACCACCTATAGGGTCTTTTCTTACATCTATAGGGTTCTAGTTTTTCTGGACTTATTATCAGGAACTTATGAATTGTTATTCATACTATTGATAAAGGGATTGTTTCCACTTCCTATGATAGAATTTTAAGCCAATTACAAATTTTAGAGTTGCTGCATCGAGGCAGAAAGAAGCATATGTGGATTTATGGGATTAATTGCAGGGCTTGGATATTATGAGAAAGGTTAAGTTTGCTGTAGGAAGTTATTATAGTAGACTTAACCAGATAGGGGTAGATTTGCAACTGGACTGCTCATATATGAGTTCGAGTTCATGCCAATTAGGCCTTATCTCTAATCTCCGATGATACCAAAGTGCTGATTATTTAAGAATTGCATCTTGATTGGGGTTTAAGCAGCAGTTGAAGACACTTAATCACTCTTCTAGGGACTGAAGTAATTGAAGATATTCCCACTTTGATTCTAGAAACCAGGATTCAACTGCCTGGATTGAGCTTGTTGAAGCACTTTCTAACTATTTTGACTGTACCTATCGTTTTGGCTGAGTCCCTTTTCGATTAAAATGTCATCAAAAGGCTTTTGAATTTGATCAGGCACTTTATGGATTTATTTAATGCAATCCCTAATCATGCTGGGAGTTTGGATCGAGGTGGGTTATGTCTAATTAGCAACACTCTGTGACTAATCTGAATTAGCATTGACATTTTCAGCTTTTTTACGAGACTCATTATCAGAATCAGTTCCATCAATGATTTCTTCTTCCAAAGGCATGTTCTAATCAGTAGCTGCTTTTGATGTAAGACTTTAAGTAAGATTATTGCCTTTCTTAACTTTCTTTGTTTGTTTTGGCACGTAAGTTGGATCAGTATGACTATCCACTTCTTCTTCAATGGCAACTGAGGTTTTTGGTGCAATAACTTTGAGATTTTTCTTATCATTTGCTTTCTAAGCTTTACTTCTTTATCTAGGTCTGCTAACTTTCTTCTAAGCTTTGGAACCACTTGCATTAATTTGAGCTGGTATGTTATTTGTTGGTCCAAAACCCATAGTTTGTTAAGAGCTAATTTGGGCTGTATGAGTTGAGCCTTAACTTTTTGTAGCAGTGTCAGTAGTATTGGATAAGATATTTTGGATTTATTACTGTTGATAAATTTGGTATTGGTTCTGGTTCATTAGGTTTGCAGGGTAGCTATTAAGAGATATAGGGCTCTATTAGCATGGAACATTGTAATTAGAAACCAGGCTTGAGTCACGATGTTGACTTAAATCATTTGCATAGTTCTGACTGTATTGATTCTGCTGAGAATAGTTGCACTAGTTTGAGAACTAGTCATTCTGTGATTGATTGTACTAGTTGTGAACACCAATGCCAGAAGATTAATATCTATTCTGTTGAATCAGGCCATGGATTTAATTCACCCCTCGTTTGCCAAGAACTGTAAATTGCTGTTCTGATTCTCTGATTTTTGATAGAACACTATTAATAATTAACAACACACTATCCTTACTTGAGATTTGATTGTCTGGTTGAAGCAATGTTAAAGAATTGAGGGAATAAGTTTTTCAGTTTTTAAAGCATTGGGCTGATATGAAATTCTTTTTACTCCTCCTTTGTTCTTTGCACTGGTTTTTCTAATGGTAAGACGACATTTTTAATAATCTCTTGCTGTATGTCATCAACATAGCGAACCAACTAGGTTACGCGAGCAGGCGGGAGTTGAGAAACGTTGGTCTTGTGAATAGTGGATTCTTGACTTGTCATTTAAATGAGCAATCTTAAGTCTTGAGGAAGTTAGAGGTTGAGATACTCCAGAGAGTATTGATGCCATTCATCGAACACCTCCTAATTTCTATATGTACAACAAATCAAAAGTTCATTGGGCTTACCTTGTAGTGATCCAGTTATAAAAGTGAGCATTCTCATTTACCAGTGTGTGATCTAAAGCTTTGATAAAGGCCTGGGTAAATTCTCTTCCATAATTGAGCAATAAATCTGGAATGCCATGCTAAAAGTTTGCACTTTGATCAGTGCTTCTTGTTAAAACCAACATCAAATCGATGATTTATGCTCTGATTTCGATAATGAAATATGGATCATAATTGTAGGGTTTAGCTTCGTTTAGTATGATTCTTTCCTTAAGCTGGCTTACATGATGGTCTATAGAAATTCTATTAGTAAATTATATTACCTGCACAAGATTGAGGGTCTTGATCTTCTTATTGCAGCTCCTTTAGAGTATTAATGACATTCACCAGTTTTGTCATTTCATCAGCTTCTTAAGTAACCATTCTGCTTGCATCCACATCCTCATCTTTGTAGTCAACGTCACTAGCATACTCGTATGTGAGAGCGCTAGACTAAATCATCAAATAATCGAGCTGCCGTTTTAGGTCGACTACAGCATAAAGCAATTCTTTGCCTGAATACCTATAAATTATTAGATGAGTGAAAATCTTACCAGCTAAAGATCCTTTGGAAAAATTCTCGAGCTAGAATGTGGGTGTCTGTCTTAGCCCCCAAGAATGTAGTTACAGGAGTCAAGTCACGCTCACAGCCATATATTTTGATGGTGAACACAGTCTTGAGTCCTGAAAGAGCCCCATCGTCATTCATCAACTCCAAGATAACACTCATGATCACCTCCTCTTAGTCATTCTCATCCTTGATAATCACTGGAAATCTGGTTACTTTCTGTCTGCTTGACATGAGCAGCATTTGTCCATCTTTGTCAATTCTTAAAACTGCAAAGTGACTTTATGGAATAGGGGAGTCTGCAAACATGTAGATCAGCTCAACTATCAAAGTTCCATGTCGGTCCTCAAAGAAAGGCTTGAATATTTTATTGTTGAGACTGATAAACCTGCAAATACTCTGCATCCTGTACAAGTCGTAATCAAATACATCTTTTTGAAATAGAAGAGCAACTTTGTAACTTCTAAATTTGCAATCAAATGCGCACCAATTTAAGACGGAAGTGAGTGGAAATCTCAGGGGATTTAGGAAGTAATCGCTCAAGAACTATTCAGGTTTCATCTCGAGCAATCCGCAAACCATCATTGAGAATGCTAAAGTATTGGCGAACATAGGAGCATCGTTAAGTATGGCCAATAACCCCATAACTTCAGTAAGATAAAAGTAGCCATTTGGATCATCTCGAAGTGAGCTCTTGAAAATGCAATTGGCGTTGAATACCATTCCTCTATTTCTATTCTAGAAGGCATTCATCTTGAAGCTATTTCTTTTGCATTAGGAGTAGTGAGGAGTATACATAAGGCGATAATCTGATTCTTCAAAGAAGGGAGAGCCTAAGAACTTGATCTGATAGGCACCTTAAAGCTGCTGAGTAATGTGATCGTAACAGTCAAGCAAGTAAGTTTTCATACTACCCAGCTAGTAGATTTAGGCTTCTCTGAAAGCTTTTGGCCTGACCTTTACGTACTCGAAGCGTAAGAAGGGCTGATCCTGAGGATATTTCTATAAAGCAGTCGAAGTTATCATGTTTCCAGAGGTTTTCATTTGTTCAACTGTGCGTTTGTTCAAAAATTGGAAAGTCAAACGTTTTGGCTTTTCTTGAGTGAACGTTTTCTTGGATTCTTCAAGCTACTAAACATCCTCAGTTCCAACGTCGATGGTTTGCTCTTTCTTCTCTGACTTGGATCTCTCTCTCTGGTTTACTTTTGATTGACGGATCTTTACCTGCTAGTCTTTGTATGCCTACACCTCAGACTAGAATTAAAGTGAATTTCTATTGAGCACAGTATCATCAAGTTTCACACTTTATTTAAACTTATTAATAAGTTTTTCAGTAGCCTCTTAATCAATTAGTGGGAAGTCTTTAAACTTGCTATTCTGATCCTCATCCCGAGAAGTGAAGACTTTAAAGTAGTCGCCTTATTAACACGATTAGTTATAATTATTGAGAAATTAGTTAATAAACTAGATTACTGAATTCTTTCGTTCATCGTAACTAGTTTTACTCTGAGTCTACAACGGAAGCTGGTTCTCATATTTTTACAGAAGTTACTTGGAAGAGTTGCTGATATCCTGTAGAGTCCTCAATTAATCTGGCAGAATACGGACATTGCTGTTTATCAAACTTGCTATAAAATCTTCATTTGTAGTAACCAAACGTTTAGATAGCTCAGTAGAGAATCTGGTTTCTTATAGAATTTATGAGTCTGTCATTTTTTTGAATGTAGCCAACAAGTCCTTTATTTCGTAAGATTCCGGGTTCATACCATTGCCATTACTCATACATTGATTGTTGAGCCCAAGCATGTTCTAACTGTGCATTGAATTTTGCAAATTCTGAGCTTAAATGGATGAGTTGGTCTGAACCATAGGCTATTGAACTTGAGGTTTTTAGCCTTTTTCAATTTGCCGTTTCACGATAAAGAAATTTTTAACGCGCTCTTCGTATTCATGCCTGCCTTAGAAATGAAAATCTTCTACAAGTTCAAGATCAGCGGGGGGGAAGTGCTAAGAGATATCCGCTGATGTAAGCAACATAAATTTGGAGGCTATACTATTGTCTTATAACGAAGTATCCACATTCACTTAAAAATAGGAAAAGTCGATGTTGAAAGTCGACTTAACATTTTTCATCTTAGCAGATGTGGTATAGCCCATGTTTTTCTGGATTTTGTTTGTTCTCTGAACCATTTCTACAAAGCTCTTAAAATAAGTATCCCTATCAATTGTCAACTTGTACTGATCTTAAACAGAATCTAGTGCTGCCATATCTTTCAGACTTCCTTAGGTAGCATGTTTAGGTTATTGAACTATACAGTCATAAGCTCTCTTTACAATTTTGAAAGTCTAGGTAAACTGATGCTGATCTTTACTAGTTAGCCTGTTTAGTTGAACCATAAGAATCATGCTCCAGTAGTCATCACAGAACAGAAGAAATGTTAACAATGTGCCCTCGAACATTATTTTGGATTAGGATTTGCCTGCCTTCTGAATCTTGATTTGTGTATGATGGAGTATTTGGAATGCACTTCCTCCCTTTTAGAAAATCTCTTCAAGTTGCTATGGGTTGGTCAGATCAAAGTAGAATTTCATTGGAAAAGACACTCTATGAAAAGTGTTTTCAATCGGCTCTCGATTGATGTCGTCCGACATTAACTGCATTGGTAGAATTTTATAAATTAATTATAATTTAATCGTTGTTTTAACAGATAAGTTAATTAAACTATTATTATAAAACTGTAAATAATGAAAGCAACTCAAAGTAAAAAACTCTCATGCCAATACTCCGACAAGGGTTAATAATCTTAGTAAGAATAGTCGCTCACCTCGATCGTCAGCGACGATCATCTCAGCCAGCACTCCTTTGAAAGCATTAAGTAGAGTTGAGTCAAGATTCAGGAAAAGCAAATAATAAAGTGGGGACCTGTAATTTTGGGGAAGAATTTCGTTCAAGTGGTTGCACCAGCTAAGTATTCGTATAATACGGGAGCTCTCCTCAACTCTGGTGAAGTTCCTCCTCAAGTAGATTCTTTATAAGGAGGTTTGATCATTAAGATGCCATTGGAAGGTATAGATTCTTACTTAAAAGACGTGATTGATATCAAGAGTATGTATGACGATGATTCATTGTGTCAATTTCTGGAGCAGTTCTTGAGTCAATTTCGCAATTCAAAGCAGGTTAGTCAAATAAATTAAGATTTAAGAATCATTCTAATATAATGCTAATTTAGAAACCCCAGTCGATTTAAGAAGGATAGTCAGTGCAGTTGATATAAACAGGTTTACTCTCTCTTATACAGAATAGAATGTAGCTAAACCATGGATTACCGAAGGATTGTAATCCATACCTAAAACCTTGAGATGCAAAGCTTGCCCATAAACGATTAGAGATAGTAAGAATGTATATGGAAGATGAGTTGAAGCCAAAGTAAATTTCGAAGAAGTTGCGAGTGACAGCAGAGTTTGTATCAAGAACTGTTGAGAAATTTAAGCATGAGATGTAAAATAGCGTATTCCAACTTTAAGAACCAAAAAAACCTGGCAAGAGGAGGGAGTGAGATAATGAGCAGCTGGTTGCTGCAGTTGGTGAATGCATTGAAGAAGTTGGGATTTATCAGTGCACTGGAAGAAATATTCATAATCGATTGCAAGAAATGAAGACAAGCTCGCCATCAAAGTATCCATTCAAAGTGCCTTGCATCTCAACGATTCACAAAATTCTCAAGGAGTAGTTTCATCTGAAGTTTGGCAAGACAGAGGCAGCGAATGTCAAATACAGAGATCCTGCTTATAACAGCAAGCGCTTATGGGTGAGTCGCCTGCTATCATAGTTTCTAAGAGAGAATGCAGTAATTATATCAGTGGATGAAAGCAACTTCAGGTCTGACTACTTGCCTCCTAAGCAGTGGGCACTAAATTAGAATAGTATACTAGGTAAGAGGAAGAATAACAAAACCAGAGTGATTGCAGCCAAGAAGCACAGTAGAATCATAGCTGGTGATAAAGAGTTGCAGTATGGAGGAATGCTGCTTGGAAAGCAGTAGGATCATTTATACTTTTCAGAATCACGAAAGAGTTGGATGCAATCTCATTTATAAAATCCACTCTTCAACCAGCTTAAATTAGTTCATAAAATATTGGACTACAAGATGCTAAAAAACTTACATAAGCAAGCATCCAGCCTTAAACAAGTAAATTAAAGCCAAAGTCGATTTCGAAGCCCCATTCAGGTGCAAGTAGTATAAACCAAAAGTGAAAACAATCAATTTTACAGAAATCGAACATATCATCAAGCAGTTCCAAAGTAAGCTACACATGATTAATTGGTATAGAACAACTCAAGGAAATCAGTCAATCTTTAAACCCCACCTCGCTATACAATGAAATCAGTGCATCAATAGCCTAAAGACTTATCTCCTATACCAGAAGTTGAAGATACTCCTTGAAATCAATCAAGCACTTTGAAAAAATTCAGGAATTTGAAGCTGTAGAGCAGTACCAAGAAAATCACTTCTGATGATGAGCAGATAAAAAGGATTCACTCAGGCCTCACGCCTTTGATTGATAGAGTATCAAAACTAAAGTTGTAATCGACCTTAAAGAAATCAAGCAGTTCAATGATGGGTTAGAGGTAAAGAGAGGTGATCTAACTAACTCCAAGGAAGTTGTCGCTGTCAGTTTTAAGCAGTTCTAATGTTGATGAAAGTAAGTGCAAAAGATTGAAAGTCGTTGTTGATGGAAGTTAGCTTAGGATAGTCTATTGTCAAATGAATGAATCGCTATTTAAGTGAAACTATACTTTCAGTATCAGTATGAGATACTCTTGATCATGGTAACTCATAAAAGTGAGAGAGATGCAAGTCGTCTCATTAACACCTGTAATAATGCAATAATTTCAACAACCATTCTAAAAGAAGATACCCTGAAGATACCTCAAGGTTGTATGGTTCCACCCTTCAGATTGCATGGTTCCACTCAAAGGTTGTATGGCTCCACCCTAAAGTTGTACGACTCCAGGTGGTACGGATCCAGGTTGTATGGATCCGGGTTGTATGACTCCAGGTTGCATGGTTCCACCTATAGGTTGTATGAATCCATTTACTGCAAATTAAGTGTTGCTATGCTTGATCAATCCTGTAATAAGTAGACTTCCATCTAACAACACAATTGACAGTCCAACTCTCGTTATTTAAGCTAATCAACTTTTCTTATAGATGACTTATCTCAAAATCAGAACCAATTTGAAGAATCCAAGGAGTATAACAAAGCCCATTCATAGATGATAAATGAAAGGCAGCTTGACTAACCTTACAAACCAATCTCTCAATATCGACAGGAGATGCTTTCCATTTTAGGTAATTATGATTAGAAAGCCAGGCAGTTGTCAATTGCAAAGCAATTAGTGAAGAGACAATAATATTCTATGGGTTTGATAGCTGCAA
>ARYC01018552.1:0-69324 GCA_000711775.1 Oxytricha trifallax
CCGCCATAGAACATTAATAAATACCAGCCAAAGTTTACTATTAATGCAAAGAATGCAATAAAGTTTTCCCTTACAAGTCAACTTATAAGAGACACTATAGAGATATACACAACGATATGCCAAGGTTTTATCTCAAGCATTAAAAAAAAAAGATGGGAAGTATGTCTGTGAGTTCTGTGAGAAGCCATATTCTCATACTAGAGACCTTAAAGTGAACTTAAAGAAAAAGCATAATCAAAGTTTTGTCTTTATTCATGAACCCACTGGGAATAGATTCCTCTAAAAAAGAAGATCAAGAAACCCAGTGGAGTCTCTTAGAGTTGAATTGTAGAAGTAAGTCAAAATGAAGAAAGCAGTCAAGAACTTTCCAGTCTCTGAGATCAATAAAATCATGGTTAAAATAGAGGCAATGAAGATTCCCATATTAAAAATTATTGACTTAGAATCTTGCCTAGAAAGCTATCTCACTCTTGAAGATAAAATAGAGAAGAGAGTCATTACTGATGACTAATATGCTTGCATGATATATCCATTCAATTACTTCCTTGCTGATGACAAGTTCAAAATGGAATTTGCAAATGAGTATTATGCTCTTTAAAAGGCAAAGTTAAATGAGTGCAGGCATCTCATCTAGCTTGATGCTATTTTACTTGGTAAAGATCATGTAGCCTTCAGGCTTCCTTTACTTGAAATGACTTACAGAGAATTCTTATCTGACAATAGATGTCAGAGATAAATTAGCTAGATAGTATAGCAGATAGTTGAAGGTATTGAAGAACTTCACAAGCTAGGTTATTTTCATAGAGACTTAAAGCTAGAGAACATTATGATGAACTTTCAGCCTCTTAGAGTTTATATTATTGACTTCAACAGAGCTCAAAAGAGTGCAAGCCTCTGCATAAGGAAATGTATACGGCACTCCTGGATATTTCCCAGAGAGATAGGATTGGAGAGATGGAGACACTTAATGGGATATCTGGGCTCTAGCAGTGTTAATAATAGAGAGCGACATGCCAAGAAACGATTACTTTAGCTGCAGGGGTGAGAGAGATTCTAAGCACAGAATCAAACAATATCTCGATAAAAATAAAATAAATGGAGGTCTCAGAGAACTTGCATACTCAACTATTATCAAGCCAAGCTAAGAGAATTAACAAGCAATAGAAACAATCAAACATCAAATTAGAAAGATAAAATTCAGAGAACTGCCTCATGACTCTAAGCTTATGTTTGTGTGAAATATTTATAAAAACTCGCTTGTTATACTCACTTAAAATACTAATATTTAAACATTAAACCCCTACATAAACCCTATTAAAACCCTAATAAAGTATGCACTTATAGTCTACTTTTATCAATCAAAAACTCAATCAAGCTAGTGAAAGGGTTTTGGGGTAGGTTTATGATTCTCTTGATCTTGAAGCTCTCCTGGAACCCAATAGTCAACTAGATCTGTCCCTTAAAATGGAGAGGCTTGTAATCTGCGACATTTAAGGCTTGGAGGTGCTCTGCAAGTTCATCTTGGTTCACCATACACTGGAAGTTTGACTTGATGCCAAGGGGAATAAACAATACATCTCCGTCAGGGAAAGTCTGGATCGCCTTCTCGATAGTTTCATCGGCAGGGATTTGGTAGTCGGAGAAGTCTCCCTCCGCTTGCACTTTAGTTTCCTCCTGGTCATCATCTTCATCGTCATCGTGTCCTCGTCGTCGTAATGGTCTTCGTCGTCATAGGAACCTTCGTCGCTCTCTCCAGTGTGATGCCCTTTCAAAAGATAGTAGTAGAGATAGCCAAGTGAGAAATATCTCAAGGTCCTTTTGATTTAAAAGGAGTTTTGGGATACCATCTTATGGAAAGCTGCATCCTTAAGTTAGTTGAGGGGTTAGCACTCAGGCTCCTTAGTGAAGTCGATACCAGCGATATCCTCGTTCAGTTTGTCCTCTTTCATAGGAGACATCAAAGCCAGGTATGTAGAAATGAGTTTGCTGTTTTCAAATTCCATTTGATTTATTATTATAATTTGACTAGCAGAATTCTTTGTTAAAGATAATAATATTAGGGCTTTAATTAATCGTAGAAAGATGGGACAGTTTAATTGTATATTGTTTCAAGATTTATATAAGTGTAACAAACATCACTCTCAGTTTTATAAGTCTGAGGCTCTGTAATTTTAGTTAAAATACTGATTAAAGAAAGATATAGGATTATTAATAGCAGTAATACAGATTCCCTAACTTAACTCAAACCAATAACCAAACAATTCCTTTGAACTAGAGTACAACCCCGTCCTAGAGATAAACTCTAGGAAAGAGCTGCTGAGATTTTCGCAGTTAAAAGTAAATTTATTTGCTTGCTGCTACTAGTCTCTCAAAATTTTTCAAAAAGTGAGAAAAATAATAGAAATAAAGCCTAGCTTACTTACCTTACCAGTAGTTAACTGATGAAGTAAAGTAACTGGGCAGTACTACTAGTTACTGTTCTCTGCCTTTTCCTGTAAAGTACCTATAAAAGTTAAAAAGTAAAAGGTTCTAGGTGAGGGAGGTTTAAGTTTCAGCCTAAATTTTTTAGACTGGTTAATTTTTATTAGTAGAGTGCCAAACTATTGGCTTTACTTAAAAAAAACTTAAAAACCAAGAAACTGCTGTTTGGGATACTGCCTGAGCCGATTTACGCTTGAAGCTCTTTTAGGCTTCTCTACAGTCAGGGTGAGTATCTAGGCCAAATAAAAACTTTACTTTACTGTAGGTTTACTTAGGGGGAAATTTTAATTTAGTTACTAGTGTAAGTCCTTAAATTAGGGGTAGTTTAAGATGCTAAAAGTTTTGATTTAAACCAAGGTAACTTAAAGAGTTGATTTAGGGTAACAAGAATCTAGATTTTTTAATAATCAAACAAAATCTCCCAGGACCCTTTGGGCCACCCGTTTGAATATTCAAATTCGTCGTCCTCGAAACGAGGTTAAATTCGATTCATTTTATAATTAATTTACGATTTATCGTCCTTGCCCGCCATCGATTGGCGAAAAATCTGCGGAGGATTGTAGCCTGAGAGTCATTTCACTGTGCAAGTATAAAATCCTTTGAAAACTGATCGTTTGTTTATTTGATACGATTCAGATTTTTTTCTTTAATTAATTATCATGCCAGACATTGATTAGCGAAACGCGAAGTTGAAAACATCCAGTGATTGCAACACTGCGATTGTACTAGAGCAAATGTAGCTTTTAAGTCATGTCACTGCCGCTCTTAATTAATTAAATACCCTAAACTGATCATTTGTTTTATCGTAATGATTAGACTTGCTCTTTACTATTATAAAAATTATCAAAATCAAAATTCAGGAGTTCTAGATTATCAAAATCAAATTTCTCGATGTAAAAATCAAATCAAAGAAGGCCTTCAGTAGTTTTTCCTTAAATCAAAAAAGTTATTTAAGTAAGTAAGTTTTCTATTTGTTTCTTTGAGTTCTGTTATTAATGTTACTTGGGTTCTTTGTTAATGTTTCTTGGGTTCTGTTACTTTGTTACTTGGGTTCTCTTTACTAAAATGTTTAAACTACTTTTAAAAATCACTGTTACTTGTTGCTTAAATTGATCTTAAAGCCTGGCCAGGCAAGCTTAAGCTAAAGCTTTTTAAAATTTGAAAAAATCTCCTAAAAGGGTTCTTGGAGTTCTTATTTAAACTGTTACTTTGTTCTGTAAATTTAATTTGATAATCCCACTGGGTTTCAGCTTGCTTACTAAATTGGGTTCTTAAACTTGTTACTTTGGTTCTTACTGTTACTTTGAGGGTTCTTACTTGTTTCTTAAAAAATTTTGATTTTTAAAAAGCTTTAAATGTTTAAACCCAAAACACTTTGATTTTTAATAGTGGCCACTTTTACTATAGCTTTTGTTTTTACTCTTACCCCAGCTAGTCCTTTTAGCTTAAAAATCATTGCAATGACTTAGTACCCCTAGACTTTAGCTAATTTATACTTTTTGCTCTTGAAAAGCTGATTTTTAAATCTTTGTAACTAACATCACTTGAATTTTAAACTTAAAACTTGATTTTATTTAAATAGCTGTTAGCTTTCAAATTTAAGTAAACTGAGTGAACCTCTTAGTGTTTTTGATTTTTAACTTTTTAACTACGACTACTGGGCTAAAGCCAACTTTTAGGTCAATTAGGGATATAGGTAGGTAATATAAGCTGATAGCTGAATTTTCTTGAAAATTATTGAACAACCAGTAAAACCTGAAATGCTGCCAAAATTTTCATTTTAGTACATCAAGTTGTTAAGGTACTTAAAAAGACTAAAAGTCTAGTTTGGCCTTTGAAAACGTAAAATTTGTCCTCAAGCCGATTAGCAGGGCTTAAGGTTAGAAACCAGAACTTAGAGAAATCTTGAGTTGGTAGGGTAAAATAGGGCAGTTGAAGAAAATTGTGGTAGAAGAGAGCTGGGCTTATAGTTTTTAAATTTTATAGGTAGAGAAGTTTGTTACAAGCTTAAATTAAATTTATAGTAGGTACTTAAAACTGGCAATTTATAGGGCAATAATCCAATAGATTTAATAATATCTTAATAAAATCAGGATTTTTAAAACTGGGATGAAGTTGGTGAAAATTAAATAGAGAGGAGAGAATTAATATAAGAGAAAATTAGGGAGGAGAGTGCAGTAATTGATTTAAAACTTGTTATAAAAACTAAATAATCATTCTTGCTACAAATATACTTAAACTTGGGAAATAACTTGTGGAAATTATCTTCATAAAGCTTTTAAACGCCTTTCAAAGTAATGGTAGGATATTAGCTTGGTTGGAGTTAGTAGGATTTTTCTTAGGTTGATTCATATTTTATTATGAAGCTTTGTTTTGAGAGTAAGGTATCTTGGGTGTCCCTTTGTGAGACTAGGTTGCTTCAGTTGAAAGTACCAACGTCTAATTCTTGTTGTTGACTTCATCAGTTTCAGAATTGATATCATTAAGGTTTAGATTATTTCCTGCTTAGAAATCAAAGTCATTGAATTATTAATTATCATGTTTATTATGGAACATTCGACTTCCACCAAAGTTTTTAAAGTAAGAGTTCTATTTTTGGTTTTGGTGACCTACGGATGCTTTCACTTGATTATGTATAGGTTGTTTATAAATTCCATTACTAGGAAAGATTGGAGGTTATGTAGTGAAATAGCTGTCTTTCTCAAAATCTCAGTGGTCCCTGGGTATGCTTGCATCGCTCTCTTAGAAATTCTAAGTTCTTTGTTGATTAAATCTATTTGGTTCATACTCGTCTTCACTTTAATCTTCGTCATAATCTTCTCCTACTTCTTCATCATCATTATGAATCGCTTATTGATTGCCTGAGTCCTCTTAGTGCTGCTTCTGATCTCTTGTGTCAAGTGCAAAACCACCTCCTTCAATTTGCTGATGTTAATCGTTGATTCTATTTGAAGGATCATTTTGATCAATGAGCTGGTCTTTTTGTTTAGTGTTGGTGCCTAACATCTATTAAACTAATTTAATCTCTTTCGAATTATTAGTCACAGGATCATTCTGTTAATTATTCTTTTGCACCTTCTTCTTTGCTTTGTTCTTTTTCTTAATTAGCGTCTAACTCTTGAGTTTGCTGAAAGGTTCAACTTATAATTAATTCTATTATATCTAAGTTGGAGTGAGTTAAAGACTGTTTGATTAGAATTGATTGATTTAAGGAGTACCCGTGTTAAATTGTTGTTATGGAGAAATGTTGTATTTTGGTGTCTGACTCATAATCCCTCCACCACTATGTTTCTTTAGAGAGGAGGAAGAGGAGTCCTGTCCATTTTTTATCTATGACAAGTTCTGGAGAGTTTATTTGCTTGCAAGTTGGCTTTAGTTTGGCTGCTTTAAACTTAGCTTTGTATCTCTTTTTCTTTGAGAATCTGAAAAGCTTTATTGATTTTACAAAGTGTAGCTACCATCAACCCGATTCCTTTATGGAGTGAGTAAGTCATTATCATTATGCGCATATGTGAGTGAAAGCTATCTCTATCTTTGCCACAATATATTATATTCGCTCAGGCTGTTTTCCTACTTTAGTTGCTTGTGAGTATTCCATTAGTATTATTATTGAACTGTTAAACAAAGCTAGTCCATATTAGAGATGATGAACTTATGCACGCTGCCGCTGTAACATTTTTTCAGCTCCTGAGAGCTTACAGGAAAAGTCTCTAATTTTACTACACAGTAGTCATCATAAGGTCGATTTGACTACAAGGTTTTGACTGCACTATTGTCCAAAGGCCTCAATTTAGTTAATTTCTCAAACAGGCGCAAGTACTTGTAATTATGGTAAGGATCTTATAACTTTGAACTTTGATGGAAACTTTCAGTTTTTGTATTTTGTTCAAACTATTATTTCCTCTTGTCAACATCATCAATTATATCTTCAGTAAAACTGTCTTTAGTTCTGGAATATTCTAGCAAATTATATGTTGCAGAATTGAATGATCTCTCTTCAGAACAAAGTAAAACATTGAGGATATTGTATCGTAAGTCAAATGGTATTTCATAATTCAGTTGAATATCCTCTTTCAATGCATTGTCTTCTATCTTATTTAATTTTTCATTTCTATACACAAAGTTAGGAAATTCAATAACTTACAATGATTATATAAACTCGAATACTTAAGGGACAATTTTAAAAAGGGTTTAACGGAGAATTTTTTATATCTGTATAGGTAGAGATTCTATAGCCTTAGACTCGTTGGTTTTCTTCCCTTCAAATGTTTTATTGAATTCTTTCATAATTTGAACTGATTATATCATTGAGTCCAGACAGTATGCTAAACTATAATCTTGAGAATAGAAATCAATATATTTTTGCACTTTTTCCCATTAAGTTTCTATAGGAAGTTAAACACAAATACTTACTTAGCTATTACCCATTGAGTTTTTTGGCAAAATTCCTGAAACTTTGTACATTATCTCTATTTTCGGGCTTAATTTAGTTGTATTTATATTGAGTATCCTCATAATATGAATAACTGTCTAACTTTGGGGTTGCCATAGTGTCAATAAGTATCATCATATACTTTTCTCCTCTTCTGATATCTGCTACACAATAATCTAACTCTTGAAAGTTATAACTATAAAAAGTTAAGGCTTTGTATATTTACCAACTAAAGAATTTGACATAAAAGTCTCTTAGTCTATACTAGTAATCCGCAGGAATTTAATAGATAGTTTAAGGAGGCTCTTAATCCTAGAGTTACACTGAGTAGAACTTTATCATATACGGCTTGCTGAGGCCTATATCGAATTCTTCACTTGCAAATAACTCATCAATCAGGTTTTCAATTATTTGCTCTTCTTTACCTTTAACTACTTCAAGTCTTTAGGGTATCTGTATAATTCCTCTCCTCATCGACATGGCCACTAGATAATAATCTTCATTTTCTCTTACAACGGCGAATTGTGATCTAGGGATAGGATTATCACTGTAAAAGTAAATGAGCTCCACAATGATTGAATTCTCTCCGAATACGTAATCACAAAAATTATCCCTATTGCAGTAATGAAGTTTATAGATAGAAGGAAACATCTCCAAATTCTATTCTTCTGTATATTTTTCCAATATCCTAATTACTTTAAACGGTTGAAGTTTGAAATTGAAGACTAAGGATTGAAGTACTTAGCATAGTGGAAAAACCAGTGGGTTTAAAAAACACTCACTGGTTATATCTTCAGGCTTTGAAGAATAAAATGCGGCTAAGAGCATGAAAGTCGCTCTTAAATCATTATAAACCGGTCCATTACAGAGTATATTTAACAGTCCAAGAAGTTCATTGGGGTATGAATAATTCTAGGGGTTCTTATGTATCTAAGGCTTGAAAACGTAATCTGAATTGAAAGCCTAATGATAATTTCTATGCTAGAAAAATTTGGTCATTTTACTCTATTTAGATATTTAATGCCTAAAAGAGGTATGCATAAGGCGATGTTAGTTACACTCGAAGAATGGTGATCCGGTGAACATTTCCTTCTTATCTACATCACGATGTTCATTAATATATTTATTGAAGTTGATAGCGTAATCCAGAGTGCCCATTAAATGTAATGTCTCAGATTCAGAGAATTACGGAGTAGGAAAATCACGTATTTCAAATTGGTGTAATGTACTATCATAATCCTTATCAGCTAATATATTTGCTTTGTAATTCAAGGATAATTTCTTTTAAGCTTTTATTTCAAGACGATCATAATTTTTAGTTTAAGCTTTAAACTTTGAAGCTTTTGTAATTGAATCCTTGCTCGTTAGTTTATAGCTATCGGGATCTTTTTCAATAGCTGCACCCGATTCTCTTTTTTAGAAATAAATTTCATCTGAAACAAGACCCTTATTTTATTAAATAATCTTCTCTTCGTAAGTTATTGACTGCTTTTTGTTTCTTTCAGATAATGATCGCTTTTTAGAAGCAGTCCTATATTTTTTTTACTTTTCTATTCTTTCCTAATCGACCAAATCTATATTGAACACATTGTTTACAGCCATGTTAGTGTTTTTGATTGTAGCGGTGGCAAGCCAATATTTTGTTTTATGAATTCGTTCAGCTTTTCCTAGAACATTTTTAAAAGTTATTAACAGGAATCTGCTTGTTATTTATAAGTGAGCGGATTCACTCTTAATTTATTGATTAGAGTTTGATAATCGAGGAGTTAATCCTCTAAATAAACTTAAATTGCATGGGTATCTTATTCAGAAGTTTAGGTTATTTGTAAGTGACCTGCGTCATGGTGTCCAGAACTTAACCAATATCCTAATAATCAACTTAATTATCATCAGAATCAATCAATGCTAAATTTAGTTTGAATTTTCGATTTTGATTGTTATTAGGATTCTAATTCAATATTGAAGATACTAAATTAGAAGCATATTAATCTTGTTCGATAGATTGATTAAGAAGATCCTTTTAGTTGATTTTATAGGCATTCAAATTGTCATTATTCTAGAAGTTTTGAATATCGTTCCCTTCTTCATTGTGATATTAATCCTCAATATTTAAATTGATTTCGACATTCATCTTGAATTTAGTATCTTATTCTTGCTACTCTTGCTAGCCCTTTTCTTATTCTAAGCTGTTCATTTTATATGATTGACGAATTTTACATTTGCTTAACATCTGTTTTTTTACTTTACGAATCATGAATTGAATAAATTGTTCATCTAAATTATTTTCTTTTTCATAAGCTTTGAGGTAATCAGCATTATGGTCAAAGCGTGTGTATTTTAAATCAATGATCTTGGTAGTTAGTATATTCTAAGAGATTTTCACAATTTTAATACTCTGAAATGAAGTGTTATTTAACTTTTTGTTTGCAAGAGTATTTTTAAAAGGTAGAATTGCAAGTTGGTTAAGTTCAAGCTCGCTTTACTATAAGACTTCATTTAGCGGCTAATCAAGTTTGTTGATGAAAATAGCATGAAGTGCTCGCATCAAGATTTTGAAGAAGTCCTCATTGCATAAATCTGGGCTTTTTATAAGTTAATCAAAATAGCAGAGAAGAAGCTCAATTGCATTATCATCATGAGAAACAAGAAACTCAAAAATGGTACCTTTCCATTCTAGAAAATCCTGTCCTTCTACGAACTTGCATGATAAAGAATAAAGTCCTATTATTTCAAGAGGAGAGTCACCTTCTTTATATGCATATGAAATCTGTCCCACATCATTTGGTAGTAATTAAAATATTGCTTGGTCACCAATCGATTATTGCTTTCCTTTCATTTTAATTTATAATTAAAATACTAAAGATATCTATTTATATTCTTAATGATATTAGAATATAATAAATTTGATCAAGCTTCATCTCTAAAATTATACCTAGAAATAAATGAAGATCTAAAAAACAGATAACTAGAATGCAGGTATAAACTCACACCCTAACGAAGAGTCTAAGAATGGATTATAATCAGAAATTTCTTGCTCATAGCAGTCGATATTAAGCGATGATTTTCTTATTTCTAATGCCTAATCTGTAATTAAACCAAGCAAAGTTAAGGCTTAAGAGAAATCTATTGTTAAATGGACTCCTGTCGTGCTTGGTAAATTATTCCCAAACGTTATTTAGTCAACAAAGTTCAAATACAATTCTGGATAACTGCTAAACAGTGGTGAAGTCCCTGTACAAATCTAGAAGCTTACAGGTGGAGCAATCATAAAACTTCCTTAAGAAAAAATTCAAGAATATTTAGCTAGCAATGTTGATGTTTGTTACATATAAAATGATGAGGAGCTTTGCAAATTCCTTGAAGCTTACCTTCAAAGTTTTCGACTTGCCAGAATCAGGAATAAACCAGTTATGAATAATTAAGAAAGCGACACAAGCAAAAATATTACAGGAGGATGCAAAGTTAATTAGTAACGAGGAGCTCTTAGAGGGAGTCAAAATTTAATAGATGCTCTCAACGAGACAATTAAATAAAAAGGCAAATCCTAGAAGTTAAGTAGCAATCCTTTTTTGAAGAAAAGAGAAGCTAAGCTCGCATGTAAGAAATTAGAGGTGATTAATCTATACTATAACAAACAATTAAAGCCTCGTCAAGTGGCTAAGAAATTGAGGATGGATGTGGATGTTGTATATAAGACTATCGAAAAGTTTAAGTACGAGGTCAAGCATAAGATTCTTGATCCTGAACCACAAAAGAAAGTGGGTAGAAAAGGAGTTTGTGGGAACTAGCTCTTGCTTGATTCTATCCAGGCCTACCTAGAACAGGACGGAATTTACGAAGTTACAGGATAGAAGCTTCATAATTATTTATTAAACCTGGCTCAAACAAAGCCAGAGTGGAAGCTACTTAAGGTGCCTTGCGTTACCACTCTTCAAAAGATTCTGTGAGATAAGTTCCATCTAAGATATGGGAAAACTCAGGCTGCTAATACAAAGTATAGAGACTCGAACTTCAATGAGAAGAGGCTCTGGATTAGCAGGTTGTTGGCTCAGTTCTTATATGAGGATGCAGTTATCATTTCAGTTGATGAGAGCAACTTACGATCGGACTCGATGCCCTCAAAGTAATGGAGCTTCAACATTAAAGATATGCATCGAGATTCTGCAAAATTACAGAAGCGATAAAAAAGGTTGCAAAATGATAGCATGATCCTCGCTAGCGATGACAAACTTTTGTATGGGAAAAATGCTCCTCAAAATGGATCAAAGTTCTGATTCTTCAACTTCAAAATTCTCAGAGAGCTTACACCTGGAAAAAATTGAAAATGTTGGGGAATAATTAGAGAAGGTTTCAAATTCATTTGACTTATGGTTTTCTAAAAATTGTAATTAAAAGGTTGGAAATATTAAAAGTGGAAAATTCGGTATGGCTAAGTCAATTTCGTAAGCAATTAGCAATTTTGCAATGAAAAGCTTTATAGGACCTAAGGTAGGATAGGGGTTTAAGAAATATCCTAGACGCCAAAGAATCTTGTCAGCACTCCAATCTAAATTCATGGAGCGAAAGTTCTAAGGGGGTCAAAGTAGTCATCGAAAACCAGTAATTAAAGTTAGAAAACCATTGAAAATACTAAGGTAATTATTAATGCATAATACTTTTAGGGAAATCCATAACTGAAACCATAAAAAAAGCAACTTCAGACCCCTTCAATGAAAACTCGGCTTGCATTTACAAAGGACCTCTCCCCGATATTAGAGGTCCCTGAGACCTCCAACTAGAAATTCAGCTTGACTAAAACTTTTCAGAGTTTCCGCATAAATAGTTCAGTGAAATCAGTGGTGTCTGAAGACAATTCAGCTTCAAAAGTGAAGAGTGGTTTAACTCCTATTCTCGATAAAATATCAAAACTAAAACTGGAATCTTCGAGGAAGAAGTCTGTTGACCTAGGTGCCGAAACCAAGTTGGAAAGTCGGTTTGCGGTCACTCCTAGGAAATTAAAACTCTCAAGTAGCTTCCACAAAGACTCATCGAACCCTGGGTCAGAGCAGGGAAACTTGCAGAGTGAAAGGGCCTCTTACTAAAAGCTTTGGCCCCAGTTATTTATAGACCCTCACATGAAAAGCATTAAGGAATACTAGAGCGAGATGAAGCAGAACCTGGGACACTATGGGATGAAAGTGATAGAGTTGTCAATTAAGAAAAGCTCAACTAAGAGATAGCAATTCTCAATGTCTTATATTGCTGCGATTTCCTAGGATAGAATTATCTCCAGTCAAGTGATAGAAGGAGCTTTTTGACTCAGTTCTCTTTGAAAACTTCATCTACCATACCTTACGCAGTGTAAGAACTGACAAAGAACTACACTCGAAGAAAGTGGTCCTGCTGATGGACAACGCAGTCATTCATAAATATTCAGAGATGTTAGCCACAGCCAGAAAGTTTAAAGTGAATGTGCTCTTCAACGCCGAATACTCGCCTTGGCGCAATCCAATTGAGCAGTTATTCTCCTTTACAAAGAAGGAGATGAAGATGGACACTATTCAGAACAAGTAAGTTTTAATGGGCTTTACACTTTTAGGCAGCAATTGGTGAAGAGGGTTGCGGAAATCGTTCAGAATTTAAGAAAAGAAGACATCCTAGGGGATGTGGGCATTCAGTATCAAGAAGTGGATTCACACTCTTCGATTCGGTTTTGTGTGATGATGTTTGTTTCATAGCTGAAGTAGTGTATAAAACCTGTTTCCCTTTACAATTTCCCCTGTTATGTCAGTTTTAAATTCATCGCAGATTATTATAATTAATAACACTATTTATATTTTACTTAAAAATGTCCTAATTCACTCTTTACAACACTCAATTCTAAAATACTGCTTCTATTTCACATTTGCACTCTTAAAATGGCCACTTCCTTCGCGATTCTACTTAGTTGCATTTCCTTTCATATTATCGCAATTATGCATGAATGCGATATTTTGGCAAAACTTCCAAATTTTAATGGAGTTACCCTACTTTCAAGCCCCTTTTCGGTAAATGAGAGAGGTTTTTATGAAAAAGTCCCTATTTTGGCCTAAACTACGCAAATCTCTGAAATCGCTAATTTCGCAAATGTCCCAACTTCCCTAATTATAAAGACCCCTAAATTTGAGATGTATGAATTTTTACAAATACATATATAATTTTGACCAGCCCCCTAAATTTTTTGACCAACTACTAATAAAAAAATGACACATGTCAACAAAAACACAGGGGTTTTGAAATTGAGGGGATTTGGGGTTTACGCATTTTACCATTGGTCTAATTATATTATTAATTTAATTTTAATTTTATTTTCACAATTTCCCGATTCAATTCTATTTTAGCAATAATATAAACTAGTGTGTAATTGAGATGTTTAGGGTCATTATATGACTATGAGACTATAAATTTGATATTTTAATTTTTGGGTAATAGAACCTATGTATATAGTGAATAGCTCAAACTTATTTTTAATTACTCTAAAAAAGCAAGTCTGCTTAAAAAATATTCATTTTAAGAGAGGTGTACAATTCTGAAATTTCAGATCTATTAAAAATGCTCCAGATTTGGGCGATTGAATCCAGAAAAATTGGATCTGGAATTGTTTCCAATCTGAAGAAAAGCTTTCGCTAATATATGGAGTTTTATTCTACAAAATTCTTTAGCAAACTACTTATAATGAAATCGTTTCGTGCTGGTAAGAATTCCGCTAGCGGAATTGGATCTTGCTGGTAAGATTTCATTATTATGAAAAGCACTCTTTATATTTAGAAACCAAAACTGATTCCTGAAATTTATTCAATTAAAACTAACTTTCCAAATTATTTACATTTCCTTTTTAGAATTACTTTAGTTAAGCAAATTTACTCATTTCTAAAATTAGTAACGTAGAGTAATTTTTTATAAGGCTATATTAGAGGTTAACTTAAGTATCGTAAAATAATTTAGATTTTATTGAACAGCAATTTATATATATAAAAACCATATTTAATAGTATCTAATAAATTTAAGTAAGGCTTTGCTTCAATTATTTTTTAGCTTTAGACTCAAATCTGATTATAAGTATAGTAATGATAATTGAATTATTGTAAATGTTTGATGCATTTTATATGCACTACTTTAGAATTAAAATAAAGGAAGAAATTGAGACTTAAAATTTGAATTATTACCAAATTATTGGTTTTATTATTTGTAAAATTATTGCTTTAATTTTAATCTAAATTAATCAGACATAAAACATTTTTACAGAAAAAATGGTAGATAATAAATTGTAAATTAAATATATACAAATCATAATAATTGTGAAATATTTTCTAAAATTTAAGGCTATAACTCTTAAAATAAATGTCTTTTAATTAGATTGATTAATTAATTAAACAAGTTCAAAAATATTCAAAGTATAAAATCCATTCTATTTCATAGTTATTTTAGAGTAAATAAGTAAATAAGACATTTAATTTTTTAATTAAATTAATTTAGTTTATTAATTAGCTAAAGACTAATTTATTATAATTATCAAAAATAAAGGGGCTAATTAAATATTTACTAAAAAATTATAAATAAAAATCATAAATTAATCAGTATAAAGTCTCTATTTTGCTTAAAAAAAGCATTATTTTTTATTAATTATTTGGTTAAATTATGAATTATTATTTATTTATTTAGAAAAATCTTTGAAAAACCTATGAATTTGAAAATTTAAAATAATGAAAGTTAAAAAATTAGTATAATTTCAAACTCCAAAATTAAAAATTAAAATTGTATTTTTTCTTATTTTTAACTTATTATGAATCAGTGTTTAAACCCCTATATTATAAAGCTTATTTGCAAGATGCTAAAATTGCTTACAGAGCAAAGGAAGAGGTCTTTCCTAAACTATTTCAACTTCAGCCACAGGCTTTTTAAATAAAAATAATTAAAATCAACCAAAGAATTTCGCTGGTGTTGGTTCAAAATCTAAGAGTTTATCTCAATAACAATAAGTTAATCAGGTAAATTTTTAGAATTTAAATCAAAACAACCAGTTACTGAATTAAAACTAGAGTATGATTGCAAATCCTCTTATGAATCTTGGATAATAATCCAATTAAATTTTGCAGTAGTTAAATCTACAAAATAATTATGGAGTACTTCAACTATATAATCTTAACAACCCCTTAGTTTAATTTTAAGGAAACTTGATCACTAATCATTAGTACGCAGTGAGCAACAATTTTGAGATTTTAACTTATTTTTACAGAATGGGATTCTAGATATTATTATAAGACGTTGGTGAATATTCAGAGTAGATGGTAATTGGTTTTATGTATGATAATCAAACAATTTGCTCTTTAGCTAATGAAAATTTCAGCAATTTTAATGTTATTTCTCCACTTTTATTCTAAAACCCAACAAAAATTCAGCAATTATTCCATTGCTTTAACATTTTCGCTTCTCAACCTTACTTTTTTTGTTAGGAATAAATCATTTAACATGCATTATTAAGCTTAAAATAAGTTGGATAGGTTGAAAATGCTTTACTTTTTAATAAATTCTTTGATATTGATAATTTCCTTGATGGAGTTCCTAGAGACAACTTTGATTAATTCAGATTCACTAAATTCGACTAAAATCTTTTAATTAAATAGTTTCTCCACATTAATTAAACTGTGATCTTTTAGCTTACCTACTCAAATTAGATATACTCCAGCATTAATTCAAACTTTTGGATCATCTGACAAAGAATTTCTTGTTGTCAAAAGAATAAATAGAAATTGGTATTTCCTTAACCAATATAGCGAAATTTTCTAAATAACTTAGAATTCCAACTACCAAATCCCTCACATGAATTAATATATTTAAGAAGTTAGTTAAAGATATTTTATTGAAAGATACTTGGGCAACATTAACATATTTTATAGACTTTAATTGTATCCTCATAATGATAGAAACACTGATATTACTGTGCTCAAAATCTTGTAATAATTTTATAAAAATAGAACTTACCCAAACATTTCATTTTCTCAAGAACTTCTCCACATAAATGGATAAAATAATCTTATTTAAGAAGAATAAAAAAGAAAATTAATTCAGCTTGGAGATTTGAAATATGTTTCTTCAAATAATTAGGTTTAAATTCATACTTACAGCTAGTACAAAACTTAGAAGAAAAAGAAGAAGAAGAAGATGAAGAAGAAGAAGACGAAGAAGAAGAAAGCAATCACTAAAGGCAAGAAAAAGCCTAATAATGTTCCTTATTTGTCTTCTGATTCCTCAACTCAAGAATCACATGCCTCTTCAGGAGTCTAAACAAGAGGTTAATTCAACGAGCAGCAAATGAGACTTATCAACTTACCTGGCAGAAGATGATTTAATTAAATATAAATTAATATAAATGCTTGTGCTACATTGACAGTGGTAGTGAAGCTTAAAAATGAAAAAATTAATTTTAATTCCCCTAAAATTGAAACAACTCTTTTTTTTTATATTTATTTATTCTTTTTCCTTATAAATACTTCTCCTAGAAAAGTTAATTAATTAAATATAAATTAAAATCGTAATATAAAGTCTTTGAAAGAGAAAGTGTTAAAATAAATATAAAATAATATTATAATAATTCCTGAATATCTTAAATTAAATTAATAATTAAATAAATTAATTATAGCTATGAAAAGCAAAATAAAGTAAATAGTATTTTAGGTTTCTAAAATCTTTATCTTATATTTTTATTAAACTAAGAATTTAAACTATGAAATAAATTGTATTTTATAAATGCAGAGTGAACTGCTTTGAAAATAGTAGGATTTTGCAAATAAGTAAATTGAATAGAATAAAATAAATTTAAATAGCAATTAAAAAATTTCTCTTAAATAAGTTAGCAAAATAAGTGTACTTTTATAGAGTGCAAAGTGAGCTAAAATTAGTAATAAAAAACATAATAATTGCTAGTCTTTTTCACTTGCGTGAATTAAATAGTTTATATATATATAAGCACTCTGTAAAGAGTGTAAGTGTAAGTAGCGTGAATTAATAAAAATTACCATGAAATAAAAGTGCATGAAAAGCTTTGCTATAATGCTATTCCAGTGTAACAAACATTTGCGAATAAAAATAGCACTCACTTTATCACAAAAATCATATAAAAAATGCGATTACATAAATTTAAAGACACAGAAATGTAGAACTCGAGTTGCTCTTCAAAGTGCACACAAAGCGCACTGAAGTTAGTGGTGAGTGCCTGAGATGTGTTGCTAATAGTGGAAGTGCGATAGAGATCGCAGATTTATCACTTTTTGATTTCCATTATTAGTTTAATTATTAAAGTAGTAATTATTAATTAATTAAATTCAAACTTAATTCAAATGTGAAGGTAAAACCGCATCCCCATACAAATAGTGTGAACGGTAAAACTTCGCCCCTGATCGGTCAACAGGGTATAAGCCCCATATATTCTTGATTAGCATCTCAAATTCTATAAGACTGGTAAGTATGGCCTCGAAATAAAATTATAAATTTTTTCCAAACTTCACCGTATTTGCATTAGAGAAATTACTTACCAAAGAATGAGTAAATAATCAAAAATATATAAATATAACATATAAGCTTATAGTAAATTTTTAATTTATTTTGATTGTTTATTATGCCATAGCGAATAAATCTTTATTTTTAAAATGAACAATGTTTTTAATAAAAAGTATTTCTAAATAGATTATTAAAGTTGAGGATATAATAGGTCTTTAAAACAACCAATAAGAATTATTTTTAATATATATTTACTAATTATATTGGATAAAATATTAATATATTTAATTATCTATAAGTTTTATATAAATGAAAGTTAACATATTCAAAATTAAAGTTAATAATCTATGACGAGTTAACGCAAAATCTATTTTTAGACTTAGCTCGTCAAATAAAAATGATAATTAATTTAATAATTATAATTTTTCTAAATTTTTTATTATTATTGATGACTTACTAAAATATTCAAATTTTCTCTAATTCTCTCGATCGGCTCCCTCAAATTAAATTAAATTCTGTCCTTTTAAATTTCCTTATTTATCGATATATTTAAAAATTTTAATCAACTTATAAATTCTATGTGTACAAACGTAATGGGGTTTACATAAACTACTCCAAAGACCTAGATTCAAGAGATACCACAGAGATAAGTAGATAAAATTTGTTTGAATTTAGCGCACTAATAATCATCAAATCTTCATTAAATTCACAAAAACTTGAGTTTTCGCAACTAACCCAATAAGACCCCAACTATACCCTACAAATCGGCTAGAATTTGTAGAATCGCCAGATTGCAAAATTGAAATACACATATATAATAGTGCACATTTCTTTTATAAAAATTTCATAAATTCCTAAAGCGAAAAAAAATAATAAAAAATTTTTAGCTTTGGGAAGTTTTGTTAAATGATTCAAAATATAATAATATTAAGAGGAAATAGAGAAAATGCGAGCAAATCTTTTTATTTATTATCAGAAAAATAAAAACAAGACTACTTTTGACAAAATGAGAAATCATTTCAACTATAGTATAACTAAGCATAACTAGCTCCAATAAAAAATGAATAAAATTAAGTTTATTTAAATATCATAATTTTGATTGGATATAAGCAAGAAATATTCATGGCAATTTTAGTACAATATAAATCAAGCAACTTTTAAATATTTCTGATACAAATTTAATTAATATATAATAGTTATTACATAGCACTTTTTTATAAATAGAAACATAAATATTAAGAAAATTTTAAATATACTAAGATCCAAAATCAAAAAAAATCTAAAAAAGATTTCTCGCTTTGGGAAATCAACAATTAAAATATCTGAAAATATATTATAAGCATGATTTTTTATCTCTAATTAATTATCTGGCGAATATTCAAATTTTAACCGAATCAAAGCACTTAGAAACCTCACTAAAGGGTTTGGGGTTTTGAATATGAAGACTTCTAAAAGTCTAATTTCAGCTGCTTTTTGCATGAAGAGGAACATCAAAGAGATACACTCTGGCAGAGCTAAGATCTACTTTATGCATGATAAAGTAGATGGTAGGTAATAGTGCACAACATTCATGAGGTCTTATACTCACTCAGCCAAAGTAAAGAGGCATATGCAAAATCAATAGTTAAGTGAATTATTTATTAAAAATGAGGACACTAAAAAGCTAATACCCGCTAGAAGATAAAATAATTTAATTACATTTTAACTTATTCCCCTTCATAAACCATCTACTTTAAAACTCTAATAAAATATGCAAAATAATCTTCTTTATTAATAAAAAACTCATTCAAACTACTGGAGGGTTTTTGAGTTTGACTATTATCTCTTAAGGGTTCACTTTGGTGTTCTTGAATGAAATCTGAAATACTTGTTGACTCTTTGTTTTGTTTCTCCATGCAATTTTATATCTAAGTAATTTAATAAGTTTATAATTATTATAATTTCTATCAGGAATTTAATTTTACAGAACTTTTATCTATCATCAATTTTTATCTAAATAATTTACGAATTTTTTATACTTATAGAATTTAAGAATAAATGTATTTCATAAGTAATTAAAAATCTATTTTAATACACATAAAACACATTAAAAAAATGCTTGTAGATTAGTGACTTTATTTGTATTTATATTCAATCTGTATTTTTACAATAAAATTATAATAAATTACTAATAATTTTTACTTTTTATAATAAAGATTTATTATTCCTCGATAATACTGGCAAAAGTATTCTACGTGACATTAAATTAATTGACTTATTTTGTGAATTTAGCGAATAAAAGTAGAGAATCAGCAGATAGTCATGTGATTTTTTAATAATCACATGATAATAATATTTTGATCATTGATTAGCAAATTTTTATTTATATTTTATTATTAAAATTAAATTGTATTTTATATCAAAAGTAAAAGATTAATAATCTTAATCTGAATTTGTAAGATTTCTATAAATATAATAAAATTTTCATTTTACCTATAAAATCCTTAAAAAAAGAATTCTTAATTAACTAAAATTATTTTAAAATACATATCCTAACTTACTGCTAATTATTTATGATAATTACTTTTGTATTTAGTATAGTATTATTAATAGTCTAGGTATAAGATTCATTATACCAAACAAGTAAAATTGTTGCTGTAGAAACAAAATTCCTATTGAAAAGCATTTAGTGAAACTTTACCCAAATAATTTTGACAAAATTCTCTAGGAAATTAATTAAGCTCTTATTTAAGGAAAGAGTGAATAGCAAATTTATATTAAGGTAATGAGAGTGATGATGTTAAAAGGATTAAAAGAATATGAGAATGAATAAGATGACAGTAATATCAATGAGAGAGAGGCTATCAGAATTCTCATCATTCAACACATAGTAGCTTTTTCTAATCATCCCAATAAATTTAAATAGGAACTCTAGAAAGAACTCGATTACTTTCTATAAAAATAATAACTCTGGATTATAAAACAATAAAAAGGAGGATAATTAATTAAATTATCATGAAAAAGAGCTAACTATATGTTCAAAAAATTATAATTAATCATGAAATCTAAAAATTTTATTAATTGAAAATTAGATAATTTTTGATTTTATAATAAAAATAAATGTACTTGTTTAGCATCATCATTTAATTATCGCGAAAATACATAATAAATGTAAAAAAAATTAATTATTAAATAACTTAATTTCGATCATGTTTTAGCATTAAAGACTAGTTTTTTAGTTCATAATTATGAGAATTTCATAAGAATAAGCTATATAATAAATTTTTTGAAGTTGATTTTTCTTAAAATTTATGATAATATTATTATTAGTTTTCTAGAACTTGTCTTAAAGGGCTAAATAATTGTTCATAAACTTTTTCAATAAATATGGTTAAATAGCACTTTAGCTAAAAATGTTATTTTGCTTTAATTGTCTCTATTTTCAAAGCTAAAGATACATAACATATAAAGATTAATCTTAAAATATTCCAATTAGAAATTATAAATTAACCAACTAATTTTTAACATTCAAAGATCTTCCTAAGTGGGATTCACTTTCTTTACAACTTCCTCTGCTGATTGTGCAGGTTTATCTTACTGCTCATCTATTACTTAATTTTAATCAGTATTTTTCCCTTCACTAGTCTTCTCTTCAAGGAGTACTGCATAGTCCTCAACTATAGGAGTGACTGCAGCAACTCTCTTAACAAATTTAATGACATCCTCCAAGTCTAAACCTTAATCGTAGTCATAGGGTCTGTACTTTGAATCCTTTGGGTAGTATCTGACTGTGGGATAATAATAAATTGTCTGATCATCTAACTCATTCAAGCCCATGTTGATTGTGGTGAAAAGTAGGCCATTAGTTCTGCTGAGAATTGTGGCAGCATTAACGTAAACAGGCCAGAATTCCTCACAAAGTTGGCATAGTCCCCCACCTATAAACATTACAAAAACATCTAATTCTTTGTCGAAGACTACTTATTCAAAGGTATTGCTGCTTAAGGCTGTGATGTAAACTATAACTAAGTATATTTATAGCATATTTAAATTTAATTGTCTTAATTTAATTGGACTTAGAAGCTGGATATTCTTGATTTTTTCTATAAGCCTTAATGACTCCACTCTCAAAATCCCTGACAAACTGAATGATTTTATCCTTATCAATATTGTCTTGATTGTAGTAATACTTGAGGACGTTGCTCTTGCCTGGATTTGGATCTAGAATTCTAATAGCTGGGAAGTGATCCTTGTCAGTGTCAAGTCCCACAAGCATTGCTATCTTTGAAGTAATGCTGTTGTTTATGTCTGAAATTGCTACCACTATTTTATTGGAGATTTCATCATATGCATCCTAGAGCTCTTTGTGGTAGTATCTCACATCTGGCGCGCTTGAGTTTCTGAACATTATCATTACTGGTACATTTATAAACTGCAATTTTTTAAAAAATAAGGTCATTATTATTAAGTTTGCTGATATATAAATTATATTTTTAAAGAATAAATTTTACGTTTAACTTCATTTTTTATTTTAGTACATGAATCAGTTAGTAAGAAAGATTTGTAATTGAGTAAATGAGAAATTGCTTTAAATAGTGTTAATAAACAAATTTCGATTATTATAAGAGGAATCTAAAGTTATATTAAATTTTTTTAATTCCTTTAAATATATTAATCCTTAATTTGTTTGTTAAATGAATAGTTTAAATAAAAATACATTCAAATCCAGAGAGTATTTTTTTATCCTTTGATCAAATTAAATGTAATAAATATTACAAAATAAGGTAATTCTGAATCAAATGGTATAAAAAAATAAAATAATCTTTGAATTTAATATTCTCTATTAGTGGAAAATTCTAGCAAAAGATTACTAGATTTTATTGTATGTAAAGATTTTCATGCATTTTCTGTGCTGAGCTCTCTTAATATATCTGGACCTGGTCCCACGAATGTGCTCTTGATAATGAATTATCTCACTGCCTCAAAATCAAACTTATCAGCTTGATTTTAAGTATTAATTAACTTTATTATAAATTTTTGAACTCATGTTACTTATTTTTTAATTAAATTGATAGTCCTTGTAATCTCCAAGGTTTCTCCTTCTATAAACTCTAACATGATACCCTCTTTCTTGCAATTCACTCAAATTATATAATTCTAGCTCACTCTCAGGGAATGTAGTAGTATCTATATGAGCGAATTCTATATCATCTTACTGCATGAAATCCTTGGCTAATTCCAGATAGGTTTTAAATTTGTTTATGTTTAAGGGCCCAAAATACACTACCAAACTGTCTGTGGATCTTGATTTCTGGATTATAATTGATTATACAAATAAGGAAACTCTAAGATTTAAAATAATAACGTAATAAGTCATTGTGATTGATGATTTTATTAGAAGGTATGCCAGTCTTTTTCTATAGCCATTAAGTAATAGCCTCTACATTCAATCTGCCGAAGTAATTTGTAGGTCTAGCTTAGCTATAGTCCGAAATTATTAATAAGTATTATGAACTTACTAGAAAAGCTTGAAGTCTGGAGCATTGAGTAGTTAATATCTGACTTCAATGATTCTTGCTTTTTCAATATTTATCATTCCAAATAAAATCTAGGGAAAGTGATCCTCCAATTGCACTGCAAATTTTGACATATCGATAGAACAAATAGAATAGTGGTTGAGTAAAATAAACTACAGATCTCTTCTACATAATCCAAAAATACATTTTGAGTGAATAAATTAAATACACTTACTATAAATTTATCATTAAAACCTATCAATAACCAACATCCCATACAAATTCCCTACAAATAAAAGCAATTTTAAACATCATTAAGGGATTTTGGGGCTTTAAATAACAGGGACTTCAGTATTGTAGATTAGTTATTGTTTCTTATTCTCAATCTCAATGACTTTGGGATCTCAATTTTCATCAGTATAGAAGAGTTTGTTGAATCTCCTTTTGCAGTTTGGGCAAGAGTATTCTCTTTCAGTGGCCCACTATTTTATGCAGACGAAGCAGAAAGCATGTGTGCATGACTCTGTTTTGGCATAGTTTGCAATTTCTATTTTGTACAGGCATATTGCACACTCCTCATCTTATAAAATATAAATGATTTGTACTCAAAACCCCAAAACCCCTTTGTGAGGTTTATAAGTGCTTTGATTTGTAGGGTATAGTTGGGGTCTTATTGGGGTTAGTAGAGAAAACGCAGGTTTGTTATGAATTTAATGAATATTTAATGAGTATAACTGTACTTAATTCAAACAATTTTATCTGCTTATCTTTGTGATACCTCTTGAATTTAGCAGTCTGTAGTTGTTCTAGTATATCATCCAATGATCATCGTGGATATGCTGGAGCATTTACGATGACCATCTCAACTATCTTCTTAATTTCATTGCATATTTCATCTTGCTTAATATGTTTAGCAGCCAAAATTATTGATTATTTCTCATGTTTTGTTCCAAAGTATTACATACTTTCCATATCGCACTCTAAGATATTTGCTGCTACCGCCAAAACATCCCATTATACAGAGCCATTGTCCAATTCTCCCTTATTGGAAAGTATCCTGGAGTGCCTAAAACCTTAGCTAAAGTCACTATCTCTTGTCTTATTGCTCTGTTGAAATCTATGACTACTACTTCTAAAGGGCAGAGATTTAGCATTACATTTTCTGGCTTCAAATCTCTATGAACATACCCTAGATCATGGAGCTCTTTCACACCCTTAGTCATATCTGTGAGTATCTCATTCAAATCATCAGGATATCTATTATGGTAGAGATACTCTCTTAGAGTCATTTCAAACTTCTTGAGTCTCAAAGCAATAAAACCATGACCAAGTATAACTCCGTCGAGCTTAGCTAAGTTCTTGCATTATCTTTTCTAAGCCTCTCTCAGTACTATGTATTCATTTGCAAACTCATTTTAATATTGCTCGTTCTTAATGAGATACTTGAATGGATATACCTTGTATGCGAATCCATCAACAACTATAAGTTTTACCTTGTTAGGTACGTCAATATTCAAATAGTTTTCAATACAGCTGCTTATGTCGACTGCATTTAATGCAGGTATAAACATTGCTCTCTCTTATAAGCATGCTATATACGTACCATTTGCTGGGTGATTCATTGATTCAAATCGCTTCTATCTCTTGTGCCTCTCCTCTTGTTCTCTTTATGACTCAAGAGAGTTGTTTTTTCTTTTAGCAGGTATAAGCTTTTAAGTTAATTCATCTTTAATCTGGAATTCGCTTAAGTGGTGCTTTTGCATATGCCTCTTTACTTTGGCTGAATGAATATAAGACTTCATGCATGTTGTGCACTAATACTTACCATCTACTTTATCATGCTTAAAGTAGATCTTAGCTCTACCAGAGTGTATCTCTTTGATGTGCCTCTTCACTAGACTCAGCTGAGAAGAAATTTTAGCAGTCTTCACATTAAAATATTTTAACTTTGTCTATCTGTTGCTATTCCAGTTCTTCTTAATAAATTCAATTATGTTTAAACTCACATCTCAGCACTCTACTTCTTGTTTTCAACTTCAATTTTAAAGACCTCTGCTTCAAACTTTAGAACTCTTAGCTCAACCTGCCTTTCTATAAAGATTACTTTTGATTTCTTGGAGGACCTAAAGTTTAGTTATGATTATCCTGCTCCAAGAGAAAATGCTTTACGATTTAAGTTAGCCGCCATGTTTAAATTCAAATTTAAATTTCTATTATTAAGCTATAATAACCTCACAGGCTATACTAACTTTGTATAGGAGCTGGCACTGCAACAACAATGGTTGATTCTTAGGTGCTAGACATCATATTTATGTTTATTATATTACTATAAATTTTCTAATTATATGCTTAATATTTTTAATTTTGGTACCAACTGAGAATAAATTCATGTTAGTACTGGTACCAATTAGGTTTTGAACCATATTGGAACTTTTCCATTAAAATCTCATTAGTTTAAAACTAGGTACTAATTAAGTTTTGGTACTATTAAATTGGTACCAATTAAAATTAAACGAATTTAGTACCAGTACTAATTAAATTTAAACAAATTTAGTACTAATTTAATGGAACTAAATTGATAAAAATGGAGCTCAATCTCTGCAGTTTGTTACAGCTTCTGCAAACTTTCTCCACGTATCTTTGCAGGGTTGACCTCCTATAAGATGCCCATATTTAATAGTAAGATTTTAAACAATAGGATCCAGAAGTCTATAAGTTATAATTTGAAATTCATTAATAGGAAGAGGAACAAAGATGGAATCACTCAATGATCAAATGAAAAGAGTCGAGGCTCAAGAAATGATCTCAAGATTCAGAAGTAAAGAAGATCTCTATCGATACCTAACTTTACATGGTAAGATAAATAGATGACAATTAACATATTAAACAGTTTGTTTATTCCTTCCAACGATGGAAGGTACCAAAATTTCATTCTTGAAAACAATACTTTGTGAGGAGAAGAAAGCTTTTTATAAATAAAGAGATTAAACTAATAGAAATTCCGAACTACCCTGAGATTTCAGTCACTAATCTTTATGAGGATGCCATGTAAGATGAGGAAGTGGTAGTTTACCTTCCTACCAAGAAACAACTCTCTAATAAACTCCCAGAGAGGAACTTCTTCTTTGGTGTTCTTGGTACAATAAAAGAGGATTATCTCAGAGAAATTATTGAAGAAGCACATAAGAAACGATATTCTATCTCTCCTGAAGACTAGAAGAAGCAAGGCATTCTAATAAGCTCAGCTTGGCTAGAGGAACTTAAGAAGCATCCTTATCTTTCAAGTAAGCTTTGACATATAACTTTGTAGGAAAATCTGGCACTGGTATATATCTTATGAAAGAGCATGCTAAGGTTCATAGAGAAAGAAAGTCACAGACAATTCATGAAGTGAGCAAGAGACTTTATAAAGATGTTTAAAAGCCAGATGAAATGAACATGGATGCAGGAGCTGGCACAAAGAGAAGAAATATGGGCCCAAGCAAGCCATATGAAGAGGAGAAGAAAGAGAAGCCAAACCCATTTATGGGCCAGTTTAATATGTGAATGTATTCATTCGTTTAAATCTAAAACTTATTTATAAACATTCATTCTTCCCTCTCTCGCACAAACTGTTGTCTTATCTACGCTCACTCTCTTACAGCTGCTTTGAATTAAGTCAACTGTATCGATGGGCAAGTCATGCATAAGATGATACAGCAGCAGCTTCTTGTAGTGAGTCTTGATTTAACTCTAGTAGAATTCAATTCCATTAAATTATGGGCTATAAGGAACGTTGTATACAGGAGTTATGTTTAGCTCTTCATAAGCTTTCTTAGACTCCTTAGACTTATGAACTGAGAGGTTATCAACAAACAGGATGATCTCTTGGTTACTATACTTCTCTCTGAGCTTATGTAGGAACTCTATATACTACTCTCGCTTAATAGAGCGAGGGTGAATAACATAACTCTCTAAGCCTGAATCTTCACTTATACCAGCTAAAATTGCATGGGTGACTACCTTCACTTTTCAATCATAGACTTCTATATTATCATACTTCTTATACCAAGACTTATTAATAAAGGTGTTGAAGGTAAACACAGCTTCATGAGCGTGTATGAACTTGATGTTATTAGTAATAGCTCTCTGCATTTAATTATATGTATAGTTTAAATTATTACTATAAAATGGCACTGTAAAATTAATCACTCTCTTCACTCTGTTGACAGTCTTGAAAGTAATACAATGTCTTTTATAAATGTTAGCTATAGTCTAAGGAAAGATACGCATGTCAGGAAAATGCGATGAAACATCACAGCACGCTAGTCGAGTGGAAACTGTGCCCAATACTTTAAAGTCTTAGAGTCACAGAGGTAGTCAATATGGGTCTAAGTGAACTTTTATTTTCTTGCTGGATGTTTTCAAGTGCCTGAATTATAATGCTGAACAGCCAACAAGCAATGATACCTAACTGTTGAAGCACTCTTGCGAAGGAGCTTTGCTATAGCAGCATAATTCATTACTGGTTTGACTAAGTCTATATTAATACTTGTACCATACCTAAGCTTAAGCAGTAAATCTAAATATTACTCATCATAAATAGACCCTAAATTTCGCTAATTTCTATTTCTCATTTTGCAAATTGGCCTAATTTCTCTACAAACCCCAATAAGACCCCAACTATAACCTACAAATCAAAGCACTTATAAACATCACTAAGGGGTTTTGGGGTTTAGACTGTATAGTATTAGGAATTTTAATAGAATTACTCTAAATTATTTCCTTTAATTTTCTTGTCTTTCCTATTCTTTCAAGTAAGAACTTTAATCAATTTCAGTGGCGTCTACTCTATTGCTTGATTGAGCACAGTTCTGAATGTTTTATCTTACAATAATATAGATATATTTGCAAATTATACATTTAAATTTAGTTATTACATCAAAATAAATATTTATAATAGATCTTTAAATAATGTAAATGATAAAATAAATGAAATTTATCTTTCAAACTTTTATTAAAAAATAAATATTCTTAAATACAATACAAATTATAATAATATTTTTACATAATAAATTGTTTATTTTAAATAGGTAAGAATTTCTAGATCTGATTTTATTCTTATTCGAAACGATATAATTGTGGGATGCTATTAAATTGTAAAAACAACTGATTAATCTTAGATTCAATGTAAATTTGAAAAAATATAAATACATAATTTATACGCAATTTATCAAGTAATTTCCACTGGATAGTCAATCCCATTTGTACTTAGCGAGTATTTTCTTCACACAACCACACCCATAAATATTTTATTTTTATTGAATCATCGAGCTATTAATAATATGAGAGACAATGGGAAGTGAATTCAGTTACTTGTGACAGCACTTAAATTCCTTACAAAATATCTATCAAGAAAAAACAAGTCATGGAATAAAGTAGACTCCTTAAAATCCTTAACTTAAATAGTGCTAAGTAGCACAACTTGATTGAGAGCAATATACTTAGAACAAGCCATACATGAAAGTTTAGAAATCTAAAATACACAATTTTAATCATTCTCTGAGTTCTAAAACTATGCTAGTTCTAGATATGAATGAGTTTGGTTTACTTTGCAAAATGGCAGGATTAGCATATTAGAAAACATATTTGGAGTGAAAGTTTAAGATCCAGAGAGCGAAATTATAGAGTAAAGCAGTTCATAAAAGACATTAGAAATCGTTTATCAGAAGAAAAGTCCTAATTTATCGCCGATTCTTCTCCGATGAAATATTTTCGTTGAGTATATTCATACTGGCAGTATTTAATACTATGGAGATTAGAAGCAGAGACCAGTGATAGTTAACAGAAACACAATGTAGAATTCAAAAGATGTGAACGAAAATATCTATTATCAAATTGCTAACTCATTTGGATCTCTTGAATTACTATAACAATCTTATGGAAGTAACAGTTAGGAACACCAAATTTAATTCAGATTGACATTAGAAACATAAATTGCATATTAAAAGATACAGAATACAGAAAACACTATAATATAATATGAAAATAATAGTTATTTAATGTGGTTAGTAATTAATCTATTTAGTGTTTCGTGTTTACATAATTTTGGAGGTGATTTGTTTGAGTCAACTTAATTTTTTATTGAAAATTTATTCAATATTTTCTTTTTAATTACTTTGAATAATTCTAATAATATATTAATTATCATTTTTCTTTAGTTTTTATTAATAAACCCCTTTAATTATAAATAATCAAATTTTGTTTTATCATATACTCTCTGTCATTTCCTATTTCAGTATAGCAAAATGATTGCTATTGTGAACTTGCCTCATATGTTGGTTGCTGCTGAAGCTTGTTCTTTTGATTGGTCACTTCTTTCCACTTTCAACTGACAAGTCACATCATCCATTGAGTTGCTTCCGTCCTGTTTATTTCCCTTAGCATTGTTGATAGCTAAAAAAATAAAAATAAAAGCATTATGTTCTTCCTGAATTCTTTAATGGCCCTTCTGATTTGAAATTTATCTCTAAAAGATATCCAAATCTTAGCCCGTAGGATCTTTACTGGGGCTATGATGAGGATTAAGAAGAGTCTTCAGATACTACTCTTCTGAGGAATCTTCTGCTTCTTTGTTATTGAGCAGAGATAGCTTACTGTTATTGCTATATTATGGTATTTCTTGGCTGTATCATCTAAAATATCCTAATATTTAATAAGTTAGTATCATCTCAGTTGCTTACTACTCTCTCTGTTAATTATAGCAAAAATTTATCAAATTTAAGTAAAAAATGTGAATTATACAAATAAACATTCAAATTTATAGTAACAACTTAGTCCATATGTGCTGGTTTATTATATTTATAAAAAAGTTTATTAATTTATTATGAAAGTAAAATAAGGAAAAAGTAAGAAATCTTTGCATTTTGGCCCCACTTTAATAAATGAATGATTTTAACATACTCATGATAATTTTTTTTTCTTTAATTCATTATATTATAATTTTATTAGCTTTTTGGGAAAAAAAACGAAAAACAATAGGGAATCAATCAGAGAATTTGCTAAGATAAAGTAAAGTATAAAAATTATTTTTTAATATCCAGACTCAAATATTTTAGATAAATATGATTATTTAAATTTTGTTTAAAATTCATTCTTTGGGTATCAAAAATGATTTATCTGTTTATTTTTATAATTCACTTATTTATCTTAAATTTATAATTACTGCCATTAGCATTTGTTAATAGAAGACATGAGAAATCGTATATCAGAAGAAAAGTCATAGTTTATAGTCAATAATTATCCAATGAAAAAGTTTCCTTAAGGTATTCAATAGATGATGATAGTGGAAGTAATTAATACTATGAAGATTAGAAGCAGAGACCAGTGATAGTAAATATTGACTCAAGGCAGTATTCTAATGATGTTAACGAAAATTTTCATAAAAAATTGCTAATGCATTTGGATCTTTTGAACTACAATAATAGTCTTATGGAAGCAACAATCAACAAATAATAACAGTCAAATAAGAGGCAAATTTACTTCCTGGAACATAATAGTCCACCATAAAAGAGACATTTTATACAGAGCACTTTACAACAATTCTATGACTTTACGATATTCATACTATGACCATATAAGAGCTTTTTATAACTTAAAATATATCAATAATCTAATAAATATCGTTTAGGAGTCTAATATTTTTAACAAATTAAATTTTATTCAATATTTGTTTCATAAATTACTTTTTATAATAATTTTGCTCATTTATTATGATTTAGTTTTTTTATATATAAGTTCTTTTTAATTATGCATTACAATTTTGTGATTTTAATCTAAATTCAATTCTCATTTATTTATTCATTGGTGTACACTGGTGCTGGAGCTAAATCTAGGCCAATTTGCTCCCTTCTGTCCTCTGTCAATTGAGTTTCATCAAACATTGAGTTGCTTCCTGCTTGAATGTCATCGTCAAGTCTATTTGCAAACTAATCACTAAAAGCTTTTAAATAAATATAAAATCTTTTTGTTCCTTGAGAGTGTCTACTTGGCCTTCCTGATTTACTTCTAGTCTCTGAGGGATTTGCATACTCTAGGAGAGAGCGCCAGTAAGTCTAAGATTAGACCTTGTTGCAACTTAATTGGCTAATTCACTGGTGGAACTATCAAAAGTTGGATTGGTAACAGGTTAAACATAAATAAGTTGATAATAAATTATTTAAGCTGCTACCGTTTATTGCTTGAAGTAATCTACTCTCTCTGTTAATCTTTGCAATCACTTATTAAATTTAAATGAAATATGTGAATTATACAAATAAATATTCAAATTAACAGAAGCAACTTAGTCCATGTGCAGGTTTATAATTTTTATAAAAAATTTATTAATTTATTATGAAAGTAAAATAAGGAAAAAGTAAGAATATTTTGCATTTTTGCACCACTTTAATAAATGAATGATTCTATTATATTCATGCTAATTTTATTATCTTTAATTCATTATATTATGATTTTATTAGCATTTTGGGAAAAAAAACGAATAACAACAGGGAATCAATTAGAAAATTTGCTATGATGAAGTAAAGTATAAAAATTATTTTTTAATCTCTAGACTCAAATATTTTAGATAAAAATTATTACTTCAATTTTGTTTAAAATTCATTCTTTGGGTATCAAAAATGATTTATCTGTTTATTTTTATAACTCTCTTATTTATCTTAAATTTATAATTGCTGCCAATAGCATTTTAATCAATATCTCCTTGAATTTTTTTAGCAATAAATTTAAGTAAGCTTTTAAAAAATAATTATTTTTCCTATATTAGCTTCATAGTCTGGCGCAATTAATATGACAATCTTTATCAATACTTTATGATTATTATGAAAATATACAGAAGTCTAAGATTGGTATGAGCTTGTCTCTTGTACTTAAGAATTGGAGGTTAGAATAACTATAATTAAATGCATTTTTTATTAAAATTATGTTATTTATAACTTTTGACTCTAAGCCATCGAGGTCATCACAGTCACTGAATAATTTTTTCCTTAAATACTAATACACTTTGAAAATCAATTAGTGAGTAAATCTTTTTATTAGTCACAGCATAAGGTGCAATAAGTGTGTGCTAAATCAATATTGCAAATTTCGCAGATAATCAACTGTCCATCGATATCACTCAATCCGCACACATCACAAACATTATCTGAGTCTTACACAATAACAAGGACTTTAGTTTTGTCGATTAATTATTATTTCTTGTTCTCAATTTCAATGACTTAGGGATCTCCATTTTCATCAGTATAGGACAGTTTGTTGAATCTCCGTTTGCATTTAGAGTTTTCTCTTTCAGTAGCCACTATTCTATGCAGACGAAGCAGAAAGCATGTGTGCAGGACTCTATTTTGGCATAGTTCGCAATTTCTATTTCGTACAGGCATATTGCACACTTCTCATCTTATAAGATATAAATGAATTGTACTGTGTAGTTTTAGGAATTTTAATGGAATTACTCTATTAAATTATTTCCTTTAATTCTTCTTGTCTTTCCTATTCTTTCAAGGAAAACCTTTAATCATTTTCAGCAGCATCTACTCAGTTGCCTGGCTGAGCACAGTTCCGAATGTTTTATCTTGCAATAATATAAATATATTTGCAAATTATTAATTTAAATTTTTTATTACATTAAAATAAATATTTATAATAGATCTTAATTAATATAAATGATAAAATAAATGAAATTTATCTTTCAAACTTTTATTAGAAAAAATAAATATTCTTAAATACAATATAAGTCCAAATTATAATAATATTTATATTATATATTGTATATTTTTAGTTGGTAAGACTTATAAGATCTGATTTTATTCTTATCTGAAATGATATAATTGAGAGATGCATTTAAATTGTAAAATAAACTGATCAATCTTAAATTCATTGAAAATTTGAAAAAATATAAATTAAAAATTATAACCAATATATCAAGTAATTTCCCCAGAACAGTCAGTACTATTTATACCTAGCAAGTCTTTTCTTCATTCAGCCATACCCATAAATATTTTATTTTTATTGAATCATCGATGTAACAATGAAATATGAGAGACATTTGCAAGTTAATTCAATTACTCTGTGATAGCACTTAACTTCCTTACAATATCTATCAAGAAAATAACAAGTCATAGTATAAAGTGAACTTCTTGAAATCCTCAACCTAAATCATGCTAAGTAGAACTACTTGATTGGGGACAAGATAATATATGACACTTTAGAAATCTCAAAAACCCACAATTTTAATCAGTCTTTAAGTTCTCAAACTAGGCTAGCTCTGCTGCCAATGACTTTCAAAATCAGTGGATTAGCAGTTAAAAACATATTTGGAGTTAAACTCTATGTAAACTCTGGAGAGTGATAATAAGACAAAGTAGTTCATTGAAGACATGAGAAATCGTATTTCAGAAATTAATTCGTAATTTATAGTCGATACATCTCCAATGAAAAAGTTTCCTTAGTGTATTCAATAAATGATGATAGTGGCATTTATTAATACTGTGAAGATTAGAAGCAAAGACCAGTGATAGTAAATATTAACTCAAGGTAGAACTCTAAAGATGTGAACGAAGATTTCATTTGAAGATTGCTAATGCATTTGTTACCTACCATTCTATTTTCAAAGCAGAAAAATGGGAGCAACAATCAATAGCAGTAAAATTGAAGAAAGATTGACATTAGAAACATAAATCAAATTAAGTGATACAGTATAAAGAGAGTAATAGATAATATACTATGATAATAAAACCTATTATTAGTCATTTAATTGTTGTTAGAAATTTAATTTATCTTTATCTAACAGATATTTTTTGGGGTGAGTTGTTTAGAAAATTATTTTTAATTTATTCAATATTATTTTTATTACTTTGAGCATAATTCTGCTTTATTTTTTTCCTTCAATAAACCCATTTAATTATATTCTGTTAATCATGTTGTTTATTCATTCAGTGTTTTTTCTGCTGTTGTATCTGTCTCTCTTGACATTATTATTGCTACGACACTGCAAAGATGATGATTTTATTGTTGGCCTCTGCTGTTGCTTGTCCCAGTACTGGTTGCTCTCTTCCTTCTACTGAATCATCGCATCATTCATAGTGTTGCTTCCAGTCTGAAAAAACATTTAGCAGACCATTTGTACAATCATCATTTTATCTTAGCCTTCTTCATTTTCTTCTTTTCTCTATGGGATGCCCAAGCTTTAATAGAGAGCGCGATCCAATTTGTGATTTGACCTTGCTGCAGCTTAATTAGTTGATAAACTCATGGAGCTATTCATAAGTGGACTAGTAACTGATTGTTATTTGTTAAAATCTCCATAAAATTAAATGTTGCAAATATTTTAAATTGCTACTGTCTTTTATTTAAAGTCTTTTACTGCTATTGCTATTTTTAATTATTGGAAAATTCATTCATAGCTTTGAGAACTGTAGAATAATTACCAAATTTAAATTCAATTTTTCATGAATCTTCTGAGATGAGTGATTTGAATTCATTAATAAAGATTTATCAGCTGAAACTGCTCTTCTGCTATTTTGTTTAGGATCAGAATTTGATGATTGTTACTGCTATCCTAAAGTATTCCTTGGCTGTCTCATTTAAAATATTTATTTTGAATTTTGAATAAATATATCATACCAAGTATAACTTCTGTTTATTATAACTAGAATTTATCAAATTTAAGTGAAATAAATGACTATACAAATAAATATTCAAATTTATGCAAGCAAGATAGTCTATTTATTTCATTGTTATTTTAGAATTTCTTAATATATTTATTATGAAAGTAATGTTAGGCAAAAAGCAAGAAAGATTTAATAATATAGAGCATTATAAAAATGAATGATTTTATAATATTCATGTTGATTTTTTATCAATCATTGCATTATATAACGATTTTATTAGATTGTTGATAAAAACTGAAAAAAATAGGCAACAAATAAATAAAAAAATTTGCTATAATAATGTAAAGTATAAAAATAAATGATTACAGATTAACAATCATTTTTTATCCACTCTTTGGAATGATTTACACAGACTCAAATTTTTTTAAATAAAATAATTATTTACTTAAATTTGCATAAAGTTCATTCTTTAATACACTATTTCACTTAAATTTTATAATTGCCACCAATAGCATTTAAATTATCTTCTCCTAAAATTTTATTTAACAATAAAATTTCAAATAAGCTTATAAACATGTTTATTTCTCCTATATTAACATCATGCCACAATTAATATAACAATATTTATTAAGATTTTTATAATAATTAACAAAATATAATTAAGCTTTGGAAACTAGAGAATCGTGTTTGCTTATTGATTGCTTTTGGCTTGTCTGCTTTCGCTTAAGAATTAGAAGTCAACACAACTATAATTATATGCAAAAAATATGACCCAGTAATAATTTCCAATAAAAAAATATTAATAATATATAAAACTTTTTAAAAATTTTTATGTTAATTATATTTTATGTCTCTAAGATGTTGAGCCAATCACTGTGACTTTGTTTTTTTCTTAAAATAATAATAAACATTAAAATTTAATTTGATATGAGTAATATTATTAATTCAAGCCACAGCAATAGCTATGCACCAACAAAAGATCACATTTTGAGCATTCTATAATTTATTATGGGTTATCTCCCAAGGCATAAATCTCACATATTTCTTAAATTTAAACTTATTCTTCATCTGGTTCGTTCCTATTTAAGACCTCCAAAACCATTAGATTTCCATTTTCATCAGTGTAGGATATTTTGTTGAATTTCAGCTTGCAGACTGGGCAAAAGTTTTTTGTCTTTGTACCCCATGTTTCAATACAAGTGAAGCAAAATATTTGAATACATGACTCAATGTGGCTTTGTTATGTAATTTTATTTCTTTTTTTAAATTTGGCACTCCTTTTTTTTAAAATTATAAATATATTTCAAGTTATTTAAAGGGAACATGATATTTTTTTTAAATATTAAATTAAATTTTTTTTTGTGGGTTTGTTTGATCAATTTATTTCGATTATTATTATCTTATACACTTTCCTTTAATGTTTTGGTCTTTTTTTCATCAATAAATCTCTAGGAGCATTTCCTTAATCTTAATTCTAATTAAGTTCCTCTTGCTAGATTCTCACTTCACTCTAATTATTACTACTTTTCCTACTGCCTTTAAATCTCTAATTTTTAGAGATATGACTATGATTGTCTACTCTGTTTGATTAATGAGCACAAACATGAATGTTTTATCTTGCTTAGGGGTTGTAGCTTAAAACATTTGAACGAATTTACAAAAGATCTCTTGGAGCTTGTTGCTGTCTGTCATTTTGGTCGTCCTGTTATCGAGTTACTTAGTTGAAGTCATGTTAGATTGGTTTGCTAGATTGCCTGCTTCGAATTTGATCTAAATCAAAGTCTTACAAAACTTCATCTCCTTTAGATTATAAATTATATAGATCCCCCCCCAAAAGAGCCGCGTATAATATTATTATATGATTACTTATTTTGTCAAATTTATATTTTTTAATTTACGCAATTTTAAATATTTGAATTTACTAAAAAATTAATTTTTGCCAATTATTAAGTCAATTTTTATTTAATAAATTTCACATTTATTTTTTAATTCAAAGATATTTATGTCAATAGAAGATCACTTTGTTGATAAAATGAAAAAGAAAATTATAATTGTTGCCGCTTGTAAAAATATAAAACTATTAGAAAAGTCCAAATTTAGCAGTATTTCAACAAAATGATGTTTTAATTTCAAAGATCTTCCTAAGTGGGATTCTCATTCTTTGCAACTTCCTCTGATGACTTGGCAGGTTTTTCTTACTGCTCATTAATAGATGAATTTTCGTTAGTATTTTTTCCTTCAGTGCTCTTTTCTTCAAGGAGTACTGCATAGTCTTCTACAATTGGAGTGACTGCTGCAACTCTCTTGACAAACTTAATGACATCCTCCAAGTCCAAACCTTAATCATAGTCATAGGGTCTGTACTTTGAATCTTTGGGATAGTATCTCACTGTAGGATAGTAGTAGATTGTCTGGTCATCTAGTTCATTCATCCCCATATTAATTGTGGTGAATAGTAGTCCGTTAGTTCTACTGAGGATCTTGGCGGCTTTCACATAAACAGGCCAGAATTCCTCACAAAGCTGGCACATTCCTCCGCCTATAAACATTACAAAAACATCTAGTTCTTTGTCAAAGACTACTTATTCAAAGGTGTTGCTGCTTAAGGCTGTTATGTAAACTATTTCTAATAATTAATTGTATTTTAAATTGACAAAGTTCGATTTTAGTTGGACTTAGAAGCTGGATTCTCTTGATTCTTTCTATAAGCCTTAATGACTCCACTCTCGAAATCCCTGACAAACTGTATGATTTTGTCCTTATCAATATTGTCTTGATTGTAGTAATACTTGAGGACATTGCTCTTCCCTGGATTTGGATCTAGAATTCTAATTGCTGGGAAATGATCCTTGTCAACATCAAGTCCTACGAGCATTGCTATCTTTGAGGTTATGCTGTTGTTTATGTCTGCAATTGCTACCACTATTTTATTAGAGATTTCTTCATATGCATCCTGGAGCTCTTTGTGATAGTATCTCACATCTGGGGCACTCGAGTTTCTGAACATTATCATTACTGGCACATTTATAAACTGTAATTTTTAAAAAAAAGGTCGTAATTATTAAGTTTGATGATATATAAATTCTAAAATTTTGAAGATTTAATATTAGAATTAACTTGATATTTTAATTTTGTTTTATCAATCAGTTAAGCAAAAAAGATTAGTAATGAGTGAATAAGACAATATTTTATTGGTAATGATTAAATTATTGTTAATAAAACCAATTTCGATTAATGTAGTAGGAATTAAAATTAGATTTAAATAATTGTATTTCCTTTGAATTTTTTAATCATTAATTTGTTTGTTTAATTATCATTTTAATGAAATATTCATGCATACAAAGAGAGTATATTTTTATTTAATTAAAATGTAATTAATAGACAAAATAAAGTGGTTGTGACATTAAATAGTTTCAAAAGAATAAAATTCTTCGGAGAAACTTAATTTTGTATATTATAACAAATATTTAGTTAGAGAGTAATGGATTTTGTATTGTATGTAAAAATTTTCATAGCATTTTCTGTGCTGAGCTCTCTTAATATATCTGGGCCTGGTCCCACGAATGTGCTCTTGATAATGAATTATCTCACTGCTTCGAAATCAAACTTATCAGCTTGATTATGAATATGAATTAAGTTATTTATTATAGATTAATGAACTACTCATGTCATTTTTTTAAAATTAAATTGATAGTCCTTGTAATCTCCAAGGTTTCTCCTTCTATAAACTCTAACTTGATACCCTCTTTCTTATAATTCACTCAAATTATACAACTCAAGCTCACTCTCAGGGAAGATGGTAGTATCTATATGAGCGAATTCTATGTCATCTTACTGCATGAAATCCTTAGCTAATTCCAGATAAGTTTTGAATTTATTTATGTTTAAGGGCCCAAAATACACTACCAAACTGTCTGTAGATCTTGACTTTTGAATTATAATTGATTATAAAAATAAGGAAACTCTCATATTTAAAATATAAACGTAATAAGTCATTGTGATTGATGATTTTATTAGAAGGTATGCCTGTCTTTTTCTATAACCATTCTGTAATTGCCTCTACATTCAATCTGCCGAAGTAGTTTGTAGGTCTAGCTTAGCTATAGTCAGAAATCATTAATAAGTATTATTAATTTACTAAAAAAGCTTGAAGTCTGGGGCATTGAGTGGTTGATATCTCGCTTCAATGATTCTTGCTTTTTCAATATTTATCATTCCAAATAAAATCTGAGGGTAGTGGTCCTGTAATTATACAGCAACTTGAGAGATATACTCCAGTAACATTCTTGTCATATCCTCACTATTAATTATTTTGATATTAGAATATAGACAGATTTTAATTGTCTATGCATTTTAGAAATCAAACTATAATTCTTACTTGCTATTGTGATAGCAGATAAATGTCAAGTTTAATTTAATATTATTAATTTTATTCAATTATTTACTACAAATTATATTTTTTAAAGGAATTCATTTTATTTTTAAGTTGTTCCAGTTGATAAAGTCATCAAAGTTTTCATCTGACAATTAATAAACACCTTTTTCTTGTTCAATCTGAAGCATAAATTCATTTCAAAATATATCTGATTACCTTAGTGTTAACTTCCTCTCTAGATATAGCTTAGGTTAAACTCAAACTTAACAGGAAAATAATCAGAATACTTAATCTATTTTGTGCCATTTTTAAATATATAAAGATATTTTTAATTTAAAGTTTACTCCTCAAATCTTTAAGCAAATATCTTACCACATTTGTACATTTCATGAATCAATCAAAATTACAATACAATTTACTTTAAATAATCTCTCAATCTTTTAATTAAATTAATCTCATAATTATCACTCACTCTTTTTTAACATGGCTTTGATAAATTTCTCTTGAGGATTAGGGTGAATATCAAGAATATTAAGCTCCTCTATAATGTCAAATTCAACTTTCAACATATCAATAAATTGCTAAGTGAGCTCAGGGAGTCTGATTTTATAGCTCATGAATATTATTGGAGTGTGAGCTGGATTGTTAGAGGAGAGTTGTTTTAAAGTTTTAACTAAATCTTCAAAGGTTTCCTGAATAAAAAAGAATAAATAAATCAATAATGACTTACATCAAGATAGATCAGATCTGCACAAATAATATAATCAAGTTTTCTATCTTCAAACTTATCAATAGCCATCTGTAAATGCTCATCATTACCCCTATACAAAATATTATGTCAAGAAAATAGTATTCTAGTTACTTACCACGAAAGCTCCATTGCTAGAATTTCACCTTTAATGTCAGGATTAAGTTTCAAACATTTCTCAGTTATTAAATTTACTACTTTCTTCAAATCAGTTGCCAATACTTTATGGCCATAGCCAGCAATCAACAATGAAGGTAGAGCAGTAGCTGCACCCAATTCAATAACTAAATTAATTATGATTTTTTAGACTTTTTTAGCAACGAAATAAAATAGGTTTATACCTTGAATTTTACAATAAATTCAATCTTACAATTAAGCTTTTAGCCTATATGCTTCTCTGCATTGACAATATCTCTTTCCACGACTTTAGCCATAACATAACTCTATAGATTAAAAATTATGTCAAATACTAAAATCTTACAGCATCCCAGCAAATTCCCCCTTTCCCCTGATTGAAATCCTAAAAAACATAGAGTGATTTCTTTGTTTCCTCATTATTTTCATTTTTTAAAGTGACAATATCTGGAAATTAGAGAACTTTGTGATTTGCAAATCTGTAATCATCCAAGATTTCATCCTCTTTGAATTCTAATTTGTACACTCCGTAGTTCTATCAAAATTTATAGATTAAAAATAAGCATACTTAGGGAGTGGATTAGTGTTGCTAAAGCTGTTCAACCATTTTATATATAATAAATATAATTAATGAATAAGATAAATTTAATTATGCATATCTCGAAATTTACAAATCATTAATTTTCTAAAATGATCGTAAATAAGTTATTATAGCTAATTGCGCTTTGATTTTGTTCTCAGAGTGGAAGATCTCTAGGCCTATTATATAACTTGCAAAATAAGTGCAAATGACTTAGTAGACTAATTGGCAAAAGAAGAGCGAAGATTAAGTTAAAAAAATGAATGAAATTAATAAACTCAGAAATATATTCGCCACTTTCTTCAATCACAATTATATATCTATATATCATTCAATTAGACTTATTGGTTTAATATCTTAAAATATTTAAATGAATGAAGAGATTAAAGAGGATGCGCAGTAGAAGTCAGGATTGAATTAAAGTCATAATAATTTAAATAAGAAAGTAGAGATGATTGTCGAGAAACCAGTTTAAAACCCATTCTATCAATAAAATATGCTTCGAAGTATTTATGATGAAGTTGACCACATACTTGACAATTTGAACATTGATAAAATTGGCATTTTAAAAGTGTTACATATTTTTATGTCTTAAAATAGGATAATTTGAATGATAATTTATTTTTAAAATCTTTATTTAATGTATTTATAATTATTGGCAAATTGCAGCCATCATAACCCATGAAGCAATTAAAACTTGATACTGCAATTGTCATAGGTAAAAAGTAGAATTCCAATGGAGGTTAGGCTTTAGGTCCAATTTTATTACAATCTTAACAAGTCCTTGCTAATAGAAGTCCAAATAAAAATAATGTGCTTAATGAGAATAGTAAAAGCCCTAATGAGTAACAGGTTATCTCATATTAATTATAGTAAAAAATAACATAATTCTCATTATTTGCTTATATAATTAATTTTATGATAGTAAGAAGCAGCTAAGAACGCTTATTTAGATAAAAATAGATTCCCTACTATCATCAATCATTTATATTATATCTTATTTTTTAATAATTTATCAATTAATATACCTTAAAATTAATTTTATATAGAATGAAGAGACAAAGTAAGTTGAGGATCAACGAGATTCAGACCAAGATTCCTCCCTGAATGACACCCAAAACCTGGCATTTAACCCCAATTACTTCAAAGATGAGGAAGAGAGCAATACCTTGTAACGATAGCAGGAAAAAGAAGATATACAACTACAAATTAATAGCAATTAAATCAGTGGCTTAGATATGCAGGATAGCAGCAGATTTTAGTTGTTTAATAATAATTAGAACAATGGAGATTCAGCCAACTTCCTAAGTGCACAGACTGATAATTCACTAGTAAATTTTGCTAATTATTAAGAAATATCAGTATTTATGAAAATCAACTATATAAGATGTATTTTTAATAATTTATAATCCAATGCCTATATATCATAGAGACATCAAGCTTGAATTAGAAATACCAGAAGACTATTATAACGAACAATGATACAAATAAATTATTGAGATTATTTCATTTATTTCATTCTTTCATTTCAATTGTACAATTAGAAATAAAATGTGAATAAAAAGGGTTTTGTAAATTTACAATTAATTATAATTTTAGTTTAGAATTTATATCTATATACTATGGCTAATCATCGAAATGTAAGTGGGAGCACTAGTAATGTAGCAGGAACCACTAATTCGACAATGGCAGCTGGAAAAAAGAAGAAGGCCTAGAAGCGGACGAAATTATTATTCGATATTTTGATGTGTAGATATTTCAAAGAAGACAAATGGAATGATCTCAAACTGTCTCATCAACTCATCGCATATGTGGGCCTATCGTTTATTATATTCTTTGTGTTCTTTGTTACACTACTCTGCATCTTCGCACTTTACATCTTTGCAGAGTACAACATCGAAGAGATTAAGGATTAATACTCGTTGCTCAATTAAGATAGACAAGTTCAAATGGGAGTGTAAGTATTTTATAGCATCATAATCACAAAAAAAATTTATGCAGTTTATCAATAAATTTTCACAATTTTTTTTACAATGCTAAACTTAAAATTCTATAGAAATGTGGCAGGAGGATTAAACTTCTTTTTACTTAATGCCAATAATACAGCTGCTAAGTTAAGCACAATTGTTACTGAAATATTAAGTAAATTTGATTAAATGTTTTACATAATTTTTTATAGCTTTGAAAAATTTCCCTGCACATCCACTAAATTGGTAAATATTTTAATAATTAATATATTTATTGATAAGTTATTGGTAAAACGAGGTGCCTCTGACATACTATGAACTAGGAAATTACAACGAAAATGAGACAATATCGTATCAAGCTTTTTCAAGAGGCAATGGCTAGTAAAAGAACTCTATAAATTATTTAACATACCTTGCTGTTTATTTAAAACAAATATAAAATTATAAAACTCAACTAGTAACAAAGATATACCCAAACGCATTAACGCATTGAATCCCATGTGGACAAGTCAGAGAGAATTGTACATGGGCAGAAAGTATGACATCACTGTGTACAGACAATTTATATTCTATGATGATGGTGGTTAAAACAACAATGACTATTTAGTAATTATAACTCTAATAGATTGATTAATAAACTTAGGATTTAAATATAAGAATCTACAATAGTATGCGTTTACATATCCAGCTGTGAAATTACCTAGTAATTTTTCATTCACACCATATGCCTAATTAATCAGCACGCTTACCTAACCCAGTAAACTTAGAATATTGAAACTATCACTATATTGAGAAAATTTTGATTATATAATAACGGTTTATTCAATAGCTAGCAGATGACATATTTGAACCAGGAAAAAATAGACTGCAGATATTATATCCAATTATTAATGCAAATGGAAAATCAGTTGGAGTTTTTGGATTATAATTTGACATTAATCACATTATTCAGGATATTGTCCAGTCTAAACTTCAGCTTACTAGTTTCAAGTATAACTTGAATATATCTATTTAATGTTTTAAGTAAATTCACCTCAATCTTTAATTGCTTGCATTTCATCTAATAAGTATTATACAATACTACGAAATCCAAATTTATGCAGTGGGAAAGACCACTTAGCAAGATTAGTTAATCTTTACAGGAATATAGGAGACTGAAGACGGCCTGATAACTTAACAGATTTTAACGGAAAAGACTACGAGAATGTGTGGGTCGGTCAGCTACAAGATAAAAATGGAACTCGTATATTCGATTCTTTCTCTAAAGTCTACCCTAGTGATTATATTTTATTTAAATTCTTTACTATTTTAACTTAGTAGGAATATTTAAATACACAAATATATTATGGGTACTATGTGACAAGAGTGTTTAGTCCATATAACTACACCTATGATTCAACTCAAAGATCAAAATATAACTACATGATTGTTATATCTGAAAAAATGTAAAATATATTTTGTATGTCCATAATTATCTGCTAATCATTAAGTAGATCAAACGTAAAAAGATGAAATTACTACATTAATTAGGCCTGAAATGAGTGATTACCTAGCTTATGTGGTGCCTTCAAGTATTATGTTCGTGCTTATAGCTAATTCAAAAATTATTTATTTTTTTAATATAAATCCAATTCAATTATGCTTTGATATTTTAGGTTAATCAATATTAATTTAAATTTATTCATTAATATTCCAAATTTATAACTTTATATTTCCCTTCTATAAATATTACCTTTTAACATTTAATTCATCTTGTTATATAGCTCTAAAAATAGAAATTGTTAATTTAAGTATTTAATTAATAAATCAATCGAATTGTTTCATTTTATTTCTCAAAAGAGCTGTATATTACTGTTAACTTAATTTTTCTTTTTAATTGAATTTTTATTATTCAGATTTATCCTCATTCTAAACTTAATTAACAAATAACTAAACATAACAATTGTTTTATCATTAAAATCTAATATTTTTAATAAAAATAAAGTAAATTTATTTTGATTTATCATTTTTAATTGACTAATTAATATTTGAGATAATTTTTTTTATATTAAATAAAAACTTTTATTGCAGCTTAGATTCGAATTATGAAAATTAATGAGAAATAATTCACATATCAAATAAGAAAAAGTACAAGTTATGCCATATTTTAAGATCACGGTTTCATTTAATGAGGTTTTACAATATGAAGGCACTATTTCAAATAATTTTAAAGGTGAGATTACTCAACTTTAATTCGAGATCAATATTTTTTGTAAGTAGAAAAATAAATTATCTTATTTGTGGAAACAATTCTAATGAGTCCAATATCAATAAATTTACAATTTTAATAGAAATGAATTTCTTATTTTCTAATAATAAAGTTTAAGTGGCATCATTATTTTTTAGATTAGGTTATTTTTACTATATATCTAATTTCTAAGAATACTTAAAATATTATAATTTACATAGTATAATTAATTTTACTTCATCAACTCTAATTATATATTTAAATAATATTTAATAATTTAATTAGTGAATTAAATTATCAGTTTGAATATTTATAATTAGGGAGTCTTTGGCAACTGCAAATTTTTATCAATCATTCTCATTACAGTTTGAGGGGTCCCATTAAACACTTTCTTTTCAAATAGACTCTTTTTTATAAATATAATAAAAGCAAATTATATCAATATAAACATTAAAAAATTATAAAATTATAATATAGTAAATCTTTCGTCTGGCTTGGTTATTTATTGGGGATTTTGAAGATAAATTGGGACTGTTTTACTAGTTTTAATAGTGAGAGCTGTGTTTCTCTAAAATTTACTTTACTCGCTGCTCTCTTGTCTGGGTACTATGCACACTACTATTCTCCAAGTTTTAATTATGTTTTGGACTAAAAACAAAAATTAATCGATTAAATACAAATGATAATAGATAAATTTTAGATCATAAAATTATAAATATTATTTTTAAAAATTAATGATTTTAATAAAACGACATCTGCTTACTAGTGATTTTTCGCAAACTAACTTTTAGGAGTTTACAGAAAATTTGAATCTTGAAAGCTCATATTATTTATTGGAGATTGTATTGAAATAAAGTTGAAAAATTAGTTGCTTTACTTATCTTTTTTTTCTTGCTTTGAAACTCCTCAATCAAAAGTGGAGGTGTACTCTTTATATTGAATTTCATATATTAGGTGAAGTTCACTGGGGATTAAGCTTAAAAGATTTTATTTGGCATTTTCGTTTTTTAGGGTTTTTAAGAAAACTTTGATTTTTTCTTTGAAATTTCTTTGTTTTAGGGTGAATTAATGATAAAAATGTTATGTCTAATTAACTTTAAGAGTTAATTTAAATTATTATAGATAGTTAGTTTATTCTTAATTTTTCTTATCAAACAAATAATCGTGTCTGATTTAAAAATGAGATGAAAGGTTTAATTTACTTAAAAAACCCTCAAATTATTTATCTCCTAAATATGAAGAATCTATTTTAATCCATCTTACTGAAATAAACTCTAAATTAATTTCAATTTATAGAAATAAAATGTGACTCAAGATCATCCTTAAATTCTGAAATAACTTCTTTTTGGGGACTCTCGTCTTACTCTAATACATCAATAAGCTCCGATCTTAACTCAGATTTTCCGTATTTATTTGACTACTGCTAAAGGTAGAATATCAAATTTATAAGAAATAATTTTTAAATATATAGAAATGCGATCTTTTCTAATAATTACATTTTATAGTTGATTGAGGCTTAATGGATTTTTGAAAGCATGTAAGCTAGCTGAAGTTTTCATACTTATGAGAATTCAACTATTTATTTTATAAAATACTTATCAACTATATACTTTATCTCATTAATTTATTTATAAAAAACTATGATTAAGCTGTAAGGTTTGATGAACCTTTTTTAGTTGGCGAGATCTGAGAATTTTTCAATATACTTAGTGGAGATTTGAAATTTGTAGTACCTCTTCCGGCTGGTGATTAGACTTTCTAATGACTTTAAAATATATCATAGAGTGATTGAGATTACAGGGTAACTTATTTTTTATTCATATTTGCTAATTTACTTTCAGCTAACTTAGAGGTTCTATTTCATTTTAATATATTAACGCTTAAAATTTTCCTAAATTATCTTAAGTATAATAAATATAAGTTCTACCTTTCATGGAAATATGTTTTCCTTGTTTAAACTCGATATTAATATCATTAAAGTCTCCGACTGGAGTACCTGGCTCGTTTTACTAAAGAGTTTCAAAAACAGCTGATAAATCTTATAACCTGTTTGTTCTTTCTGAAAATCGAAAGGAGTCTAAATTTAGATTTTCAGTTTCAGATATTGGAAGGAGTGTCAAGCATCTAATAAATTGTGCAATTTTCCTTAGAAAAGGAGATTTTTAAATAATGACAGAATTTATATTTTTTATGCAAGATTATTTATAATTTTGATTTCTGACAGTAGAGTAAGCAGTATAGCCATAGAACAAAGAACCAAATGATGTAAAGAATAATCACTAGAAAAACTACAATTTTAATGAATGGTGATAAGTCTTCTGAAAGAAAATAAAGTGCTCCAAAAAATGTAACTATTGAACATTAAATTTCTCTTTTTTCTAGAGTATTTATCAAGGGATTCTTGTAAGGAGTAATTCTGTTTTAAATGCCTAAAATGATGATCAAGACTAATAGAGTAACTAAGGCTTTGAAAAAATCAACTTAGGTTTGCAAGAATATGTTAACAGCAACCAGGAATACACATTTTTCTAATATAAAATATTAATTTGTTCGAATACTTTTCTACAGATGTTGATGAACTCCCAATAAAACTTTTTAAAATCATATTTAAATTATAAAAGCATTCCTCTTTCAAGCCTAAATATAAAGTTTAGTATCTTTACTTAAACTCCAGGACCTATAGTTTTTCTCTATTTCTAAATAAGTGAAGAAAAGCTAAAAGAGGTGCCAATAATACCCAGAAAAAAATAAATGGAAGTCCAATAGTAAGACAAAATTTCAAGTGATCTCCAGTCCAGCATTGTAAACTTATATATAAATAAGTTATTTAAATGTGTAGAATTCTTTATTTTACTTCCATATCTTGTTATAAATAATAAGTTCCTTATAAGTCAATGCAAAAGAACATTTGAAGCATGTATTTAGTGACTTAAGGATGAAGAAAGTAGATAATTACTATTAGAGCAACTATGGACCACTTTTTAAAAGTTTCTTTGCTCAGACCTCTAAATAAGACTGATAAGCCAATTATAATCTCATAAATCACCAAAATGCAAAATGGCAATAGGCCTATTAGCAAGGTCTTAAAGTATACCAGAGAGTTAGAATCATTGAAAAGTATAGTTGTTTAAACAAAACAATCGAAAGAGATTAATCGGTTAGAAGATTCTCCCAATACACTAAATGCTTCGTAGAAACTTTTCAAAGTCTAAGGCCATTAAAGATCTATCAGACTAGTGGATGTTATAATTTAAAGGAAATTAGTGAGTATTCTAAGCACTGCAGAGGACTCTTGATTTTTATCTTCTTTGAGATTTGTAACTATCATGAACAAAATATATCCCATTATTGCAAAAAAGATTGCTTGCAAAAGGAGAGTGTTTAAAACAGGGTCAGGACATCTTTCACATCTACTAAGTCCAGATCTTGAATATATAATGTCTCCATCGTTTTAGCATCTGTTGCAAAGATTACCTCCATATCCGGTAGCACATAATAATATAATAAAAATGGGTATTAGGATACGTCTTGTGACTTGTTAAAACTATAGGTACCCCCTATACAAGCTGTTGCTTCGAGACATTTAAATATATAGGGGTCATAGAATGATTTTCTCCAATAGCCTGGAAACACATCTACTTAGTATCCTCCAGGACAATCTGAATGATATTTATAAATACTCATAGATTAAATTAATTCTCTATAAAAATATTATAATCAACAACAAAAAAATATATTTCATCTATATCATTTAATAAAAAATACGTATGGCTTTAATTATTTTTAATTTAATAAAAACTAAATGAGATTTGCATTCTAAGCATTATGTCATATTATCTTAAAGCGAGAAATATCCAAGTTAGCATTTTATACATCTATATTGAAAATTAAAATTGATTAAAGTTTCAATTCTTACTCATTGTTACTTTCAGCTTCCCCAATTAAACAATATCTAAAATTATATTCCACAGTTGCTCTATTTATGACGTAATCACTCGTCAAATTAAAATTTGTTTTTAAGTATGCTTCGTTTATTCCAGATGAAGAAATTACATACTAAATTAATTTTGAGCCTGGTCTTGAAATAAAGATAAGATCGTCAAATATTGCAGTTCCTCTCACTGCTTTGATTTTTTTAAAAATAAATTTATAGTTTAATGGATTTATCGCAAGCCAATTACTGAATTAGAGAGATCGACTGCGTCAATCTTTATGATCCTAAATATATATTGTGAGATTTGTAATATTCTTACGAAGTGTTATCGTTGAGCACTATTTAACCATCTGGATCAATTAGATTTACTTTTATTGTACCTGAATACTTTTATCCACTAGCAACGGTAATTAAAAATAAATTCTATATATAATTTTATCGAAAGAAGTGATGTTCACAGACATAGGGAAACTTGCAAAATCTGGTCCATATTAAGCTTGATTATTAGTAAAAGTATTCGAAAGCATATTCATAGGCCTATATTTATTATAGTATATTTAAAAACCCTGGAGCATTTATTTTTAATTAAAAAAATTGAAATTTAGAAACCCTTGATGCTTTATTTATATAAAAAATATGTGTTCAATGAGAAATCTTCCACAAAATTTCAATTGATTATTTGTTCACAGAATCTATATTAAAATAATTTTCATGTGGGAGAAAGTATCCTACCTTTTTTTATGATAAAAAAATTATTGAGGAAGTTTACAGGTTATTAAATTAAAAAGTTTTTTATCAAAATTCTAACAACTATAAAAATAATAATCTACAATAATTAATTTTTTCTATATATGATTACATAATTATTCTGGCTATAACTTTAAACTTTAAATTGTAATCTAAATCTTTTAAATACCTTAATTAATTTAAACTTTATACCTTTATAAAATGTTTCACTAATCAATTTCGGATTTTTATATAAGAATAAAAAATTTTATAGATAGATTTATTTAAATTTTTGAAGACTACAAATAAAATACTTTAGGCTAGGCAACAATCCTTAAACTCATTTAATTTAAAAATAATAAAAAGATATATAATAAAACATTTTGGGATTTATTGCTCCTCCTTAATCAAGTGCGAAGTTATTTTGAAATGAATTATTTAAAATATCATAATAACAAGCCTAGGTTTTTCCACAATTTAATGAAATTCCTCCTCCAGATATTGAACTTGAACCTTGAATAGTTGAATTATATAATTTCAAATCTCCATTAATCATATTAATGCTTCCACCTTGTAAAAGAAAAAAATTGCTTTTTATAAAATTATGAAGTCTCAAAATTTAACAAATATTAGTATTAAAAAATTAAAAAAAATAAACTTGACTAAGCGAGCAATGATTTTATAAATTAGATTGAACAATAGTAACTTAACTCAACAAGCTCTCAATTACTTTTTATTCATTTTAACAATAGTTGCCAATAATTTTTGTTGCTATAAACGAACTATTTGATATCTGAATGTTTGAGTTTTATAGATCAAATAAAGTACTTTGATACTTATTGAATGTGACAACTAATTTCATTTATTTGAATCACATATTTGAATATTGCATAAAAATTATTTGAATGTGACATTCTAAATTAATATAGCTTAAGATCTTTTTATTTTTATTGCATATTTAGAAATGATAGATAAATTATGATATTAGGAGTTTGATATTGTTAAAGAGGCTGAATCTACATTAATCATTCCTAATGAGTTGCTTAATTGAGAGTTGTAGAAACTAGAGTTGTTAATTTAAAAAGAAGAATTAATTTTTCCATTTTTCATGAATATTAATTTGATATAATTTTTTTAAAAAAATCAGAATCACTCAAATCTGCAAAAGCAATGTCAAAATTATTAGCCATAAATTGGTCTATTTATACTGTAGAGAGCAAAGAGCTTCTTATGAAATATTAGGTCTGCATGTAATTTATGATCGAATATCTAATTTTGGAAAATGATGTATTTTGTATCATTAAAATACTCTAAGTCAATCCAATAAATGAATCATCATTTGAATTTACTTATATATCCATTACCCTAGTTGATATTATTGAAATTTAACTTTGAAAAGCACTTATAAAAGTTGAGTGATTAGATATTTAAGAGTTTATTATTGCAAAATTTGCTTTCTTTACATCAAAGCAATTAAATTTGATTGCAAAGTTTTTAAAAAATAATATTTGTTTAAATTAATAAATGGAAGGTCTATGAAAGTGTCAAGGAATTTGAGGCAAAATTATTGTCAAGTATCGAATCTTATATTTAAGATTAATTATTTACTGAATCTGTAAGTAAAACAATGGAAGAGACTCTTGCTTGATTATTAATTATCATTGACTTGTCTATTATGAATGATCCTTAATTATCTACATAGCCTATAAAAACAAATTTTAATTTTTATATTTTCCTTTACATAATTTGATAAGAGTTTACCTCCTATATCTGCTGTGTTGTTTATGAAAGTTGAGTTTGTTAAACTAATACAGTAAAATAAAAATAATTGAAATAATTCTGCTTGTAAAATGCACAAAAAATATTCCTCCTTTGCTAGCCTAATTTCCTTGAAACAAAGTGCCTGAAATGAATGTTTGAGTGCCTTAATAATCTCCAAAAATTATGCTTCCTCGTGATGCTGCTGTATTATTTAGAATATTTGAATTCGATATTCTTAGTATGCTATTTGTTTTTATATCAAAGAAGCCGTCTCCATGTAACTAATTTGACAGTATTAGAGTGTTGTTTACGGATACTTAGAGAGGAAGATTCTAATTATTTAAATTGTTAGCAATTATGAAAAAAGAATCATAAAGTAATTAACATGTTATATTATAACTTAATCTGTACATTTGTATTGTTCAGAATAGTACAATTATCAATTAGCAAAGGATTTTTATCGTTTTATTTGTTATTTATTAAGTAGCCTCCTTCTATAGATGTATTATTGAGAAAAATTGAGTTTTTAAACATGATTTATGCATTTAAAGTATTTTGATAATTATCAATAGTGAGCAAGCTATTCTATCTTTAAATATAGTTATTTGAGAAAATGCTGTTCTCAAATTTAAGAAAGTAACGGTTACTCATATTAAATGTGGAATCAGATGAATAACCTTTAAAATTTAGGAAATTTAATTGGTTTGTATCGACAACTATATTTCTAAAGTATGATGATTGAGCATTTTTGTACAAAGCTAGCTCGTCTAGTCTCACTATTTAGCTGTTTGATTTTTAAGAATCTGAATATGTTATATTCTAAAAAGTTACATTTTCCATTTAAATTGATTAAGTTTTGAACAGGCCAAAATAGTAGGCATCAGAAGACATTTGCTCATCTTTAAAAACTGAATCTTGTATTTTAACTTTGAAGTAATACCTATCTTGTTAAATTGCTTGATTTTATCCTAGTTTATTATCCGAAAAATAAAGATTTTTATACTCACTAGTTGCGTTTAAAGGACCTGTAGAATGCTTGATTAGTACTTAGGCGTTTTGGCCCTCATCCACTATTAAAAATACAAATAAAAATGACAGTAAAAATTACTTGAAATATTCCTAATGATTATTGAGTCAACGTAAAGTGCTGAAGGTCTAAAAAACAGAAATAAAATTCTTCCAATCATATATGAGTCCTCATATGTAAAATCTAAAAAGAGAATTAAAAGGTAAATAAGTTTACTGTAGATATTCATTTATTGGTAGTTAGTTGCATTGATAGTGAAAGTATTTTAAGCAAGAATATTTACATTTTTAAAATGCAAATTTCTTATGGTAAAATCTATATTAAAACCGTTTATTCTCATGAAATCTGTATTTGTATAGATATTGTAAGCTGTGATATTTAATTAAAACATTAACATATATTTTTAAATAATTTTATTATTCTCTAAGGTTGAATAAAGTGGCCTTATCTTATCCCCTGCATTATTTAGAATGATTTGATATAAAACTACTAAACAGTTATATAAATTAAAAGTAATATTTAATTAAACTACCAAGTTTATATTGTCTAGACTTTAAGGATTCGATGTGATTTAATTATTGGTAAAAGTAACTTTTTTATAGGTTCCATCGCTACTGTCATTATATATAGATAATATATAAAATTATTAATTAACGATACACGAATCAGAGGAGTCTATGTATAGCTAATTATAATTTCCATCTGTTTTTCTAGCATAAATTCCAAAGTGAGAACTATCAATAGTGACATTATTAATCAAATATAAAGTAAATTTAATTAGTATCCTATTAAACTTTAATTAAAATGTTATATTAATGGTTAGTATATGAATCATTGGCTAATTTATCATTAGATATTTTTCTCCTTGTATTGTGAAGTTTTTGATTACTATATCGCCCTTAGTTGAATAGTTTTATGTCAATGTACAATCTGTATTAACTTAAAAAGCTTAATTCAGCCAATCTGACTTCATAGAAACATTTTAGACGAAAAGGTTAAGCGGACTGGGAGTTTAAAAAAAGCCTCCGTATATTTCAATATATAGATCCTATAATAAAACTAAGGAAAGTTCAATTAAGATTAATTTAGGAAAAATTATAAATTTCTTTAGTATTACAATTTTTAAATATTATTATTACTTATTAAAGCTCTTAAGAAATTTATTATTCTAAACATGGCTTACCTTAAAAACTATAGATCTGTACTAAATAAACTTAAATAAATACATAAAAATCTAAATATATTTTTTAATTAATAATAAAAAGCTTATCCCAAGCATAAAACATCATTTTATTTTCATTTTACCAATCAATTTCATCTATATAGAAAGTTTAGCAATATCATATTTGGCTAATAAAAGCTTTTTATGCAATTATATTAAATAATTAACTTACTTTTAATAATTAAGTTTGAAATGGTGAAATTGCTTTTAATAATGAAGAAATTTACACTAGTTTTTCTTTTCAAAGTCTCTAAATCTTACAGTTCTTGAGGATCAGTAATAATATTAGATTTTAATAAATAAAAATTATTAAATTTATAAAAAAAAAACCAAATTTTATATAAAATTGATTAATCAGCTGACTCGATTTGATTATAAGTCTGGTTGTGCATGAAATTAAAGAGAGTGTTATTTTATTCTTAGTAATGTTAAAGGTTTCTGATTTCAAGAGTGGAAATTTATCCATTTTCTCTGATTTTCTCATTATTTAATAAGAAAAAACTATTTATATAAATCATCCTAATAAGTTCTAAAAGATTAAGTAAAAAATTAAAAAAAATCATTTCAATACAAATATTTGCATCACTTAATAATTAATTAATTTTATTTATATAAAAAGTAAATATTCGATAATTAGTACCTAATAGTAAACTCCAACTATAAACTAAAAATTTTCAATTAAAATCTTATTAATATGTTTAAGATTCTTCGCTTTATAAATAAAATGCTATTGAAAATATGTCGACATGTACAAAGTCGTATTTTGTTTGATTAAAATTTCAGAATTATAATCTTCAATTGGGAGATTTAAAATAATTATTTAAATATGAAATAACAAAAGATTGTTAAACAGCTCGATTAATGGTGAGTGCATTGATTTATAGGGATATTTTTTTAATTAAAATCAAAAATAAATTATTTTCATTATTAATTATGAGATAAAAAATATTTTATTGTTCCTAACTCAAGAAGTTTTTCGGATGATTGTTCGACAAAAAGAGAAAGGTCTAAATGCCATATTAGTACAATTGTAAAAAAATCATATTTTTTAGTGAATTTCACAGAAATAACTTTACCTTTAATAAAAATAACTAAATAAAATTTGTTAAATAAACCTTTTCGACAATATCTAAACATTAAATTTCCATTTTATTGAGATGCATTAAATTCAAGATATCCATTTTCGCATTAATCTACGCAATTTATATAATAATAATATTGGTAAATTTTATATTTGAATTTATGATAAATTTAAGCTCTCCAAATCTAATAGCTTATTATCTTGGCATCGCCAGCAATTTTATATATAAAAATAATAACTATTTAATTTCAGCTAGATAAGCACACTTCATAACTTAGTTAAAATAATTAGATATCTAAAAAATTGTGTATTATTTATTATAGAATTAAAGATAATTTGAGGAAAACTTAAAGTATTTTATTAGACTAATAAAAAATGGTATTTCTTTATTTGGGAATTTATAATAGTTTATAAAAACTTTAACCTTAAGCTAGATTTATATATTTTCTTTTAATTAAAAACAATAGAAATTATTTTTTATTATTAATATAATTAAATTCAATTGTTTTTAAGCAAATGATAAAACCCCATATATTAATTATGATCAGAGTGTCAGAATTAAGAACAATAAGATTAAAAATTAGTTATTATTGCATGAAATTAAATAAAATTAGGCTTATTTCAAATTTACACATAATCATTAATATTTAATATTAAATCTAATTATTTTTAACTCCAATTCTCAATTCTTAATTGATCTATGGAGTTTTATTATAAATTAATTTATAATATTTATAAGAATTGTGATTCGTGAATAAAAATATTACATTAGCATTTCATAAATATACTAGGCAGCTAGGAACAATATTTAATTTTAGTTCATATATTAATATAATATTTGCACTAACTTGGATATACTATGAAAATAGTTATTATACAATATATAAATATATTATAATACAATCAATAATATTTTTAAAGTTAATTACGAAGAATGATGTAATTTACATTGCGTATTATACTATAAAATATTTTCCTCCGATGGGCATGATGAGCAATTGAATATTTGATTAAATTTTATTATTTATGTTATCTTAATTTGATCGGATCCATTTAAACCCTGAGATTATTAAGTGTATTTGTATTGGATGCAAACAGTACCAGGTTCACCGATTTCCAATAACTATGCATGCACCATTAAATTAAATTATATGTTAAATATAATAGGAAATTTAAATTTATTAGGAAAGCCAAAATAATTATACTTATTCTGGTATGTTTCAATAGTAAAATAAAAACATAATATTGTATTAATATATTTTTTTGTAAAGTTAAACAATTTTTATTGTAAAGCAGAAATCAAATAAAAGATTTTATTATTATAATTTTTAGATTTTAAGATAAAAAATAAAAATGAGGTTTAATATATTGTATAATTTTTTAGCACTTTTAGCAATAAAAGTTAATTTAGTATTCTTTTATAAAGACTATATAATTGGAAAAAATTCCATAGTCAGAAAAATTATTTAAAACCAAAATTGAAAGATATAATCATTGATTTAAATTCTTTTATTATTTGACAAAATTCAAATAATTTCTGAAATAATGAAATATAATAGTCTCATTAATACCTTTGTTATCATAAATGTTATTAATTGTTAATTGTTATATTAGTTTTAATACTAATTCATCATATTCAAATACTTATAGTTTATTTATTAATATATTGCTGAATTTCAATTATTTGTAATTTTCAACAATTTTTTATATTAAAAAAATTAATTTCTCAGTCTGTGATATATTTGAATAAGTTAATCTAAATATTAATAATGCTTCTTATGTTTATTCTAGTAATTATTTCTCTTTCTAATAAATCTTACAAAAATCTCATTTTTATAATGAATAAATAACTTTACTAATGTATAATATTAATTTAACTAAATTCTCTTTTTTAACTCAAATCGATATGATAATTATAATTCAATTATTAATAAAATTAAGTTTAATATAATAATAATAATAACATATTTTTTTTTATATTAAAAACATAAACTTAGATAAGAATTTTAAAATAGAATAGTTCAAAATATTTTTATTCTAAAATCATTTATTTATTCAACTTTCATTTGTGATAGATATATTCTAGCAAATTATTTGATAATTTGGAAATATTAATTAAAAAAATAGAAATTATATAAAAAAGAATTTGATAATATGAATATTTATTTATTTGGCTTTCCTCAATAATATTATTTGAATTATAGGATTTTACTAAGATATTAATTATGTTTTCTTTCATGAACTCAAGAAGTTGGATTGTGGATAATTAAAAAAAATATAAACAATAATGTTATTTTTTGTAAAATAAATAATAGCTTAAAATATATTAAAATTTCTTAAAAAATATATTAAATCAATATTTCTTAAAAACATCAATTTTTAATGATTTTAATTGGATATTTCAATCCTCTAAATCATTCTCCTCAATTGTTATTATTTTACTTTTAATTCGATGTACATCTATTTTATTTGCCTGTTTAATTGGACTCATTTTTAGTTTATTATTAGTACTACTTTAATGAGTACTGTACTTTTGAATTATTTAATTGACTCTGGTATTTCTTAAACTTTTATTTGTCTTATCTTATTTTGTAGACTGTGATAATTCCATTTTTTATGAACTATTAAGTTGCTAATCAAATATATATATATATATATATATATATATGTATATTTAAATTAAATCATTCTTTTGTTTCTTGTTATAAAAACTCATGAACTCATTATTTGAAGAAAATAAATTGTTCGTGCCGTAAGCTGACTGATTGAAATATATTCTCTTATTTTACTTGTTAATTGCTTTGGGAATATTCTTTGCCTTTTCAGATTTACTAAGTATTTACCTTTATTAAAAATAAACGATTTCATTGTTAAATATTATAATTTTAATTTATTATATAAAGGTGGTTATATATTTATTAAAATATAAAAGATGCTATTTAGGTAATTATATTAATTAAATTTTTATAATACATAACAATTGAAAAATAAAATAAAAGTGAATCGTGTTAAAAAAAATTTCCAAATAATTTAAGTTACTTTTTATTAATTATTTTCATTAATTATAAGATAAACTCTTTTATGGCAAAAACTTAATAAAATCCTTGTATCTTTTTATAATACAAGAAAATTGCAAAAATAGCTATAAATACATATATATATAAGTTAATTTAAATATTTATTTTTCCATACAGGAAACCCAAATATAAAAAAATAAATAAAAATTATAATTATTATTTTTTAATATATTTACTTATACTTTAAAAAATTGAGGATAGAAGTTCATAATATATTTTAAGAAAATTAATTTATCGAAATTAATTACAAAAATTATTCTTAATTAGACTTAGAAAGATTTAGGCTGCGTAAATTGTATAATTTTTTCCTAATCTAATGTGCAAAAATTCAAAAAATTAAAGTTAAATCCTCCTCAATCCATATAATTTCATGATTCTTAAGAAAATATACAAAATTATAATTCTGACTAAAAAACAGAAAACCAAGCTCATATTCCTTTAGCCTAACCAAGGAAAATGAAAATTATGGATAAAAATTATTATTTAAATTATATTTTTTTTAAAAAAAAATATTAGTTATAGACACATCTGAAAACGGTAAAATTTTGTGCCACCATTATATGATATTTTATTTTATAATATTCAGAGCATTGTTTATCTGGTAGTTCGACAATTTCAACTCCAGTTTTATATTAATTATGGTTGACCAAATAAATCTACTTTCTATTATAGACTTTTTATTTTTCTTTAAAATTATTCGTAAAAATATAAATTATTATTTTTTTATAATTATTGTAGATATCTGTTAAAATATTAAAAAGAGGACTTAATTCTTTCAAATAAATTAGATAAAATAACTTAACTATTGAGATTAATAGCAATTTATTTGCTAAGGTATCCTCCCTAAAGGAAGTTTATAACAATTTATTTTTTTTAAAAAAGAGCACTAAATTTATGTTTCATGCCATAATTTATCATATAAAATATAGAATTTTGTTAATAAAGTTCTAATAAATCATTATGTATTGATATAACGACAGTAATTCTTTTAAACAAGAATAATATAATAAGATTGACAAATATCTAATAAAAATTATTTTAACTTACAAAATAATTCTTCTTATGTACTTCTGAGCTAATTTGAGAAAATTTAAGCAACTTATTTTCAATTTTAAAGCACAGTCTAGTGAAAAAAAAGTATAAAATTAGATATTTCTTATAAACGATAATAATTTATAAATATATTCTATTTTACTAATGATTTATTTTTCAAATTATATTAATTTAAATTCTATCGTTTGCGCGAGGTGATGTCTAAGGATATTTTATTTTAATGATTTATAAATTAATTATTTATAAATTTTTGGATATGACTACTTTTGATGCATCTAAATAAATAAATATATTCTAATGAATCTTAGTCATTGTTGAGACATTTGAATCAATAAAATAACAATTATAAAATAAAACCCCATAGATCAATTAAGACAGGAAGATGGGGGTTAAGAAGAATTAAATTAAAAATTAATTAATATTGCTGTATAATTATAATGTTTGGACTAATTATTAAAACTATTGCCTCGATTTATTATCCTTATAAAATAATCCAATCAGGGTGAGAAAATTTGATTTTAGCCTAATTATATTTATTTTCAGCCAATAATTATTAATTTTTAATTTAATTGTTCATTACCCCAATTCACATGTCTTAATTGATCTATGTGGTTTTATTATTGTTTATAATCCCCTTTGATACTGCCAAAATTCATTTTTTAATCATTTTTACTAGATTTCTATTGTCTTTTATTATTTTATGCATAATTACTTTAATTCGAAGAGAATATTTCTGACATTGAGTTAGTTTCTTTTGATGATTAATTTACAACCTTTACTGCCTTTTTCTCTCTTACTGGGCTCCTTAATATAATTTGTAAATATAATAATAATAATTATATAATCTAATAAGAAATCCTCAAATTTATGTTTAGGTTTGATTCTGGGGCTTTTAAATTCAATCGAATCTAAACAGTTTAAATTTCTTGGTCTTTATTAGAAAAATGTGATTAATTAGATTTCTGTAAATCTGATTGTTATTTAATGTATTCTTTTTCTATATTTGAAATATTAAGTAACTCTGCTTCAGATTAGGATAAAAGAGTCATTATTCTAATGAACTTAGCAGTTTTTCTAAGAAAAGGAGATTTTATTTTAAAAATGAAATCCTTTTATAAAATTAGTAAGTAATTTTTAATTTTTGGCAGTAAAGTATGCAATAGAGCCATAATATTAAGAACCAAGATATGAAAAGTATTATTACAACAAACACACATATTTTATAATAAGAATTGTTATTTATACTTTTTCAGTAATAAATAATGACTTTTGCTTTAATTTAACTATAAATTCATATTTTAATCAGAGGTTGAATATCCTCAGATAAGAAAAATAAAGCTCCAAAAAATGTGACTATCGAGCATTGAAATTCTCTTTATTCTAATGTGTTAATTAGAGGATTTTTATATGGCTAAAGCTTGACTAGCAGAGCATATAGCATGATGATAATTATATATAAACCCCAATACATATATGCGTGATAAATGTATAAGTTGGTATAGTGATGATTTAATATCGATAAATAGCGAAATTCCAAACTTCACAATTTAACTTATTATGAGAGGGCCAATTCAAGAGTCTTAGAAAGAGAGTCTTTAAGAATGCTGCTAAATGCAGTTTGAGTGTTCTAGTAATCATATATTGTTGAAAGTGTTCCTTATTCTATACTTAGTCCATATGTCCATAAAATCCAGTAGCTTTCCCAACTACTTTTTGCAAAAATTCAATTTTAGTATAAACCCCCCTCTTATAGGGTCTAAAATCCAGTCTGAAGTCTAGAATCCAAAGCCAGTCTGAACCCCCTTCAACCATGACCTCGATTTTAGAAAACGAGTGCCTTTGCTTTCCATTCTACTTTCACTGCACATTTCTACTGGCTATATGTACGTTATGAACAGTATAGGGTTGAATTCGCCATTAGGCCCTCGGATTTTTCGATTTTTCCAAAAAGCCAATTTTCAATGAGGCCAGACTCGAAAAGCACTCAAAAGACCCATGGCGGGTCCGCCATTTCTTGCAAGCCTACTTTTTTCACCTTTATATGTTGGTATTAACATAAGCAATGCATTTGAACTGGTTTGCGGGCTGTAGCTCTTTAAATCCACTGGATAAGTGAAGGAGAGAGGTTTTTCTTATAGTAAATTTGAAGAATCCAGTGGTATTTTTTAATAATCCACCTATTAAATTTAAAAATCCAGTATATAATACTATAATCAAAACTTAAAAATACCATGAATCCAGCCCAAGAGCGGGATCAGCTTGCTGAGTCTTTTCCCCTATAGATTGAAGAACGAAGCCCTGGTAAGCTTTTTTCCTTTACTAAGCACCTATATTAGAGTTAAGGAATGATAATTCAAATGAATAGTTAGCTCAACTTCTTGAGCAGGGTGATCGGATTTTTGAAAATCTTGAAGCCAAGGCTAATATTGATGAGGGCGGCAAAGTGAAGGGCATTAAAGCTGAGTACAAGGGAGCCCAAGATAGCGTCAAAATCAATAGAGCAAAGGAATTCCTACATTTAAACAACTATGATTTGAGTCTCCTGTTGTAGCAGGAGGATTTCAAAGGCTATTAAAAGACATGGGATTTTAAGAACGTTGTGAGAAAGTTTATAAACAATAACAAAAGCAAGAAAGCCAAGAACAGCAGTGATACCAAGTCACTGGTCTCTGAAAATCTTAACCACTCCCTCTCAAACGAGGAAATGAAGGTGAGTGAGTTCCAGACTACTGTGAGCTTAGCAAGTGAATCAATGCAAGCTCCAAGACCCTTACCTTAGCTGGTTATTAACTATGGCTCAATCATTGGCCATGAGATGTTGGTCAAGCACTTTGAAAGTTTCAAATAATCAAATTATTAATAAAAGGAACAGATCCTTCAAGATATAATGGCCCGCAACACCCAATCACTCTTTTCGTTCTTTTAGCACTTTGAGATGGCAAATAAACCCTAAGTGAACCAAGGGCTCTTCTATTTAATTACAGAGTTGATCTCAAGTAACTTAAAGCTAGACTAAGACTCCAAAGCTCGTATCTTCTTGGCTGCCCTCAGTTACTATACAGGGGAAAAATATCAGCCAGAAGAGAACTTAATATAAGAAGCAATTCTCTTACTTATAAGGTCACCCAATGCTAGACAAGCTATAGGCTTAGCCAACTTGGTCTTTATTACTGAGGCAACATGTCTAAGTAAGCAGCTTGCTATAGTCTAGAAGCTAAACGACTCTAATCCAGGCATCATTCAGCTTTTGGCTTAAACATGGCACTACTTTTCAATTGACCCTTAGGTCATCAAACTAATACCAAATTCCTTCTTTATAATGAACGTGCCTTTTATTATCTTGCTTAAGCAAGACTGTGGATTGAACCTTATAAGAGACATTCCTGTAGAGTATACAGAGTACTTTGTAAGAATATGTGCCTTATGCTCTGCCCCTAACTTAGAGTCTTTAAAAGACTACATATCTTCAACAAGGGCAACCTTCTTATAAAAGCAAGAAGTCATCGACAAAGTCTCAATGGTGCATTTTATGAAAGGCCTTGCTTCAAGACTGCAAAGCAGAGATCAATAGTGGGTAGGGAAGATTGAACAAATCAGGAAAGTATAGTAGTTGATTGTGAATGCGCAAGTCGAGAAAAATTGTATAGTTAAGCATTCACACTATTGACAACTGTCTAAACTGTGACTTCTCTGACCTTGATAGAATAATGCAATTGCCAAGGACTATGGAAGCCTTCTCTGAAAAGGCTGTTAATGACCTTCTTTAGCTATTCAAGAATGAGAACTTATAAAACCAAGTAGCATCCAGATTCAATAGCAGGTCTCCAAAGGAACTCTTAAGAGTAAGTGCCGAATTAGAAACTTTGGAGTAAAATTTAGGCTTCAAATTCTACTGCTCTCAGGTCTTATGTTTAAACTATATTTGTGACAACCTTAACAGCAATCACTTCATTCATTTTGGTATTGGCAATGGGAAGACCCTAATATGCATTGCTTTAGCAATCCTTATTGCTCTTAAAACTTAAAGATCAGTCTTTATACTCAGCAAGAATGAGCACTTAGTGCAAAGAGACTTCAAACGATACTAGAGAGTCATTAAAGCAATGTAGCTTAATTGCAATCTAAACTTCTTTGCCAAAGATACTGGCATCTATTTCTACACTTAGCCCTAATTAAAGAAGATGCAAAAGAACAGCAAGGCTGTGAGTGTATGGTAGCAAAGCTACGTATTAGTGGACGAGTACGACTGGATTATGTTTGATGGCTCTGTTGATACTATAATCAACTCTCTTGAGTACTTTCAGCAAGCTCATAAAGTGATAGGATTTTCTGGAAGCAATCTCTCTTTTACTGAAGAGAACTGTTTAAAGCTAGCTTTTCAAGCTACACCTGTAGTATTTCCCACTCTTGATAAACTCTAGGGAAATAAAAAGACTCAATACCCGGATGTGTTTGTGAGCACTAATTAGAGTGATTACTTGGCTAAGATCAAAGAAATTATAATAGAGCAGCTAAGCCACTCCCCAGTTCTAATAGTGGCTTCAACTAACTATAATGCAATAGAGATAGGCCTTTTGAGATCGGGCTACGACTTCACAAGTTTAAGCAGAGGGCAAGCCGCCAATATCGAATCCATGATTGAAGGCAGATACTTAATGAAGAATGCGAAAAAGGAATATGGAATATACTTGCTGAATGAAGCTCATGGAAGAGGGACTGACATTCAGACGAATGATGAAATCAACTAGAACGGAGGTTCTTACCTCATCATCGCAGATGTCTTCTCTAAAAGGTCTGAAGAGCAGATTATAGGAAGAATTGGAAGACTTAATACTAAGGGCAGATGGCAAAGAGTTTTGTAAAGACTCAACTCCAAAGATAGTGCTGAATAGCTTCTTTACGTAGAGTAGAATGAGATCGACCTTATATTAGACAAAAAGTTCAATGAAGTATAATTTAATTAGTAAGAAAAATAAGAAGCTATTGATATGGACATTATTGATCAAGCAATGGAGCCCGAAGTTCCTTCTGAATAGATTATAGCCATCGATCATTAAGTTGCAGTTGTAAAGGCTATAGTGGAGAAGATAGTCGAAAAAGTAGAAAGTTCTTTCATAGGAGCCAAAAAGGATATCGAGGAAGCAAAGAAGGCCTCTGAAGAGGAAATGAAAACTGAAGCTGTGGCTGAAGAGCCAGACACTCAAAGTAAATTAGGGTTCTATTAACCTTCTATCATAGAATTCATTGTAGAGAAGATGAGCCAGAACCCTGTGTTCTAAGACAAGCCTATTAGTGAAGTTGAGAAGATCTTCAAAAACGGCGTGAGGCGCCAATATGAGGAGATCACTTAAGAGCCAGGCAGAGAAAGATCGAAGAGCAAGGAAGGAAAGAAATAGACTAATAAGAGAAGTAGGAAGGCTTATGAGAAGGCAGAGCAGATTAAGGACTTAGTTGAAAAGTGAGTTATACTTGTAAGGAGGAGTTGCAGAGACAAGTCTTTTAGTGAAACTTACAAGGAGCATGAAGAGGTCGAAGAAAGTATGGAAGCCTGGTTGAAGAAGGCTTCAAATTAAAAGAAAAACTTGAAAAGTGATATAGATCATAGGAACCCCTAAAGAGAGGGGTTAAAAAGAAGATGATTTTAAAGCTCAATTTCTAAAAGAATTCACCATATTCTAACTCTTTCTATTAGTAGTGTTCAGAGAATGGATGAGAATAGAGACCAGCAGAAGTCAAAGCTGAAGTTCTGCACCTGCCCTTCCAGATTCTGAGAGCCGAAGTCTTGCATAACTTGCTCCTTCATTTTGCGTAAGTCAAGTACTTCACTTTTCAAGTTATCATGCTCTTGCTTCAGCCTCTTTGTTTCTTATAGAAAGAGCTGCCTGTCTGACTTCAAGGCTGTCTCATAATCTTTCACCTCTTCAATTTCATCTCTTGTTCTCTTTCTTTTAGATGAGTCCTTCATGAGATTCACAGCTTTGCCTCTCTCGGCTACAAAGGAAATGTAAAGAGAGTAAACTTACTGCTGAAGCTGAGGCATCTAGAGAGTGCGTCAACAAATTCAGGTCTCATTTCAATGACTAGGTCTCTGCTTTGCTCAAGCCTTTCTTTCCGTTAAAGCATTGCATCGTGAATCATGTTGGTGACACCGTCGGTGTCTAAGGTATAGAGCAAATCACAGATCCATTGCCTGTCTAAGTGGACCCAGTCTCGCTCATCAGGGAGAAAGTTGAGTAGTCTGGGGATGTCTCTCGCATAATCGAGGAAGTCCTGGACTGTAAGTCCCTCTATGTGAGGCACTGCGGACACTTTGACGTCTTCTCTTCTGATGTACTATGAAGACGGTTACAATTAAGGAGAGATGCTTACCTCCTTCTTTGCTCTTATGATGGACTTGAAGAAGTAAATGTTGGTTGAATCAGGCTTAGGTAAGAAGGCCCGACAATCCTGGGTGAGAAAGTTGTAGAGCTCTTTCTTGCTTTTGCACTTCTAAGCTAGTTCTTAAAAATAGATGCCAGTAAGTTACGCTTGGTTCATTAAATTCTAATAGGAGGTGCCATCAGCCGTTTTAAATATCCAAATATTGGCTCATGAAGACAGCACTGTTACTATAATGAGATAGTCATTTTCACTATTATGAAATGCCTTCAGCATGATCCGATGTCCGCATGCGGATTTCCTACCAGCACCAAAGTAATTCATTATTAGGAAATTAAGTCTATTTGAAAAATAATTAGATTTAAGATCATGAATTTTTAAGAAATTATTTCTCTTTTTATATTCATTTAGAACTTTAATTTTTATAATGATATATTTTCAATCTCTATTTAATTTTACATAAATTTTATCTAAAATTTTTATATAATTTATATTTTTTTATTTTTTACAGCAAATTCATCTCTATTTTACATTTTTAAGTATATTAAGAAATTTAGAGCATAAAAAGCTTTTTATCAATATTTTTAAGTATTTCTAGAATTAAAATTTATATAAATAAGTATAGAAATATAATTCAAAGTATCAATGTCAAACAAAGACTTTATTTTTTAACAATTCTATATATTTTTTAATTAATATATATAAATTTTTTATAATAGCAATCCTTTATGTTATTAAATTATTTAGACAGAAATACATAGCGAAATGGAATACAATTTATGGAATTTTATATTAATTTTATTAAGAGACACGAATTGAAGTAATTATTTATGGATTCATATCTCTCTCACAAATAACATAGTAAAATCTTCTTATATAACATTAAAATATATAGCATTCCAGAATTGAATTATTATAAGCTTATTGTGAAAATTAAATCTTGATAGCAAATTTAGCAATAATATATTAGTAAGCTTAGAGATTTCATTTCATATAATTCAATAAACTTTTAATTTAGTCATTAGATTATGAAAATCAAATTCATAACAATTCAATATAAAACTAAAAATTGAAAAATTATCTTTTGATATCATATGTTTATAAATTTTAAATTCATATACAATTGATTATCCATTTAATTATAAATTTAAATTATAAAATTTATAAAAGTTCAATATAATTTTTATTCCTGTGTAAGAATTTTATCATACTGTATTACAATTGATTATTATTGTTTTTGTAAGTTCTAATATTTTAAATTTACCTTTAATTATAATTCAATCGATTTATAATAATAAGAAGGATTGTAAAAATATTGATGATTAATTCTTATAAATTTATAAATTCTTTACTAACTTTGATTTATTAACTACTAAAAATTCTAAATTATACTTGATATATTTTTAAGAGTAAAATAAATATTAGTCTTGATAATTAAATACTTAAATGTTAAACAAAAAAAATCTCAATACTTCATTTATTTACAACTAATCCATGTCATTCTTATATCCTTCATTGCGAATATTAGAATTCTAAATTATGAAATCTACTAACAGTATCAAGTTCTTTCAAATAATATGAATTTAAATTTATAAAAAATTTGAGATATTATTGAGTCAAAGTTCAGTTTGTAACATATTTCTAATTTAATTCATTGCATATAAACTAATTCATTAAAGATTTATTTGCTTCATAAAAATTATACATATCTTAACATAGTTCTTATGAATTATAAAAATTAAATATAAATATTATTATTAATTGAACCTATGATGGTTTTTGTTAAGTGTTTATAAATCATATAATTTAAAAAATATCTTATATTTTAAAATTTATAATTCAAATTTAAAGAATGTTTAAAATAGAGAGATACTTGCACACTTTGATAATTACTTGAATTCTTTAGAGTTTTGAGCAATTAATGCTTTCCTAAAGTTATTGCTACTTTAATGAATTAATTTACTCTTGGGAATATTTCAAAATTAGAATTACAGCATTAAGAATAGAATTTTAGCCAATTCACAAATCGATAGTTAAACAATTCAGATTTGAATTTAAATCATGACAATTTCTTTAAGTTATATTGAAATAAATATATTTCGAAAATTTTATTACAAAAATTTCACATTATAGTAAGCCATATGAATATTCTTATATTGGTTCTTAATAGAACTTATTCTTGATTAGTTAAAATATTATATTATAAGCTCAAATTTTACTTTAACTTTCTATGATATTAAATATAAATTTTCTTTGAATTGTAGACTTTTATTTAAATTATTTACTCTTAATCTTAAAATAAATTTACTTTCATTCATATATATTTTTTTGGATTAAAACTTATATTATAAAATTATTCAATTTTCTAAAGTAACTTTTTACCTTTATTCAATAAATAAGTAAATTTTATTAAATAACTTACAAATATTTTTGCTTTAAATTGTAAAATGTTTAAAATTTATAAATAATATTTTAGAGAAAACTTTATTTGTCTATGTTTTAATAATACATCTTATTATATTAATTTTTATATCAATCATAATAAAATAGGGTGGCAAAGTTTTTTCATAATTTATATTTAATTAAAATTACCAATTTTTTATCCCCCTACTCAACAAATTTACATAAAATAATTTTATATAATAATTTTTATAATAATTTCTTATAAAATAATTTATAAGTCTCACTTAACTTAGATTTCTTGATTAATTTTAATTTAAATCATTTAAAAGCGATGGGTGGCAATAATAAGAACAATGGGTCTTAGTAATAGACAAGCACTGTTCCTCCTAATCCAAGTAAATAATTACAAATTTAAACTATGGGTGGTTAAAATTCTGCTTTATCAACAAATGCAAATAACTCACCAACACTTAAGTAAATAAATTTAACATAAAGTTAAATGGATTAGGTTATGAAAACTTTATCATTAGATTTATAAAATCAATTTGATCAACAAAATATTATCATAAACTAACAAAGTTAGTAGATTAATACCTAATTATTAAGTTTTAAACCTTAGACTAAAACTATTGTTGCCAATATACATTCAAAATTCCTCCATGAATAAGATGAATCCAATACTAATTCAATAAGTGGGAATTAAGATAAGTTGGAGCAAATTTATTTCCTACAACCTTCATAATTAATTTCCAATATTCCTACAAATTTCTAGCATTTCTTTAAAGGACCAATGTATGAGAACAATATAAATTGTTCAATTTCTCTAGATGATTTCAATTAGAAATCTAAAATATATTCAATTTAACAGGAATTTCCCCTACAAATTTAAGAATTATTCCATAGTTTTAACTTATTTATGGGTTTCACCTATACATATGCAAGGAATAAATTATATAGCATTCGATATTAGAACTCAATGATAATCAAAAACTAAAGAATTCAATTTTCCAAAATATACTCTTTGATATTGATTAATTGCAAGGATTAATTATTGATAGCAAATTTAATTAATATTAGTTGGAAGCATTTGATTCTCTCACCTTATTTTAAATTCAAAATTACAATTAAAATTCTGGGAATATCTTAGATGTGTTAAATAAGCATAATCATTCACCAGTTTTGATTTAACTGTAAAACAACAAACGGTCCAATTTTATAGTATTAAAAAGAATATCAAATGAGTGGTATTTTTTTAATTAATTTGGCACAATTTATAAATTAGATGCAAGAATCAATAAAGTTTAAAACAATTTCATAGATAAGATTCATTCAATTCCTATTTATCAGTTTGAATAGAAATACCTTGGAAGCGTAAACACTTTTTATAATGCAAAATTGATTCCAAATTTATTTAAGTCAGAAAAATTGAAAATAGGCAGCATATTAAATTAGTTTTATTAAAATTTGAATTATACTTTAGTATCAAACAAATGGGGAAACCTGAATGCATTTGTTTAGAAAATCATACATAAATCTTAACTACAGCAAAACATTTTCAATTTACATTAATTGTCAATTCCTCAGAAAAATAATTCTAAATGAAATTATTAACTTGTATAGAAGAGAGGCAATTTAAGAAAGGCAGATGAATCAATGAAAATTAGCAGCAAATTTCCAAAAATTCCAAGTAAATCAAGAAATCACTCAATACCAAAGCTAAAACTGCAAACTTTAAGGCAAGTAAAGGTAGACAATCAGACTATGAAGATAATGAATATGATTCAGAGACTAGTTCATAGTGAGACATGATAAATTATAATTTTATTAATATATTAATTAATTTAATAAATATTTTCAAATAAATTGATAGAAATTTGTTTCATATTTTTATTTATTTCTATATTAAGTATTTATTCATTATGTTGTAGATTTTATAAAAGTATATAATATTGGTTATTATCTGTACATTTATAATAATCAAAGTAAATTTGAGTTAAATTAATATTAGTAAAGAATTTATAAATAACATTTTAGACTTTTGAATAAAATGAAACAAATGATACTT